>VZTE01005847.1:1148169-1308271 GCA_013397775.1 Eulacestoma nigropectus | reverse complement strand
GGGAGGCCGGCGGCCTGCGCGGGCCGGGCCGGGCCGGGCCGCCTGTTGCAGCGCCGGCAGCCAGCCCCCCCGGCAGCCTGAATGCACGCAGTGAGTGTCTGCTCAGCAGTCAGCAGCACTGCTGGAAGCAAACCTATTCTCTACTTCACGCAACATGGAAGAACATAATGGGATGCCTGACTGTAGTGAGCTTTTAGATCTGAAGAACACATCAGAAAGCGATCATGACCCTCTCACTACATTTTCTGTGAAAACACTGTTTGGATTTACGACTAAGTTTGAATCTACAGCCCTCGAAGAAGAAGCAGTGCTTAAAGCATTTCAACCTTTGCACAGCAATATAAATACTCATGCTAACACCTGGCATGAGAGGAATGATAATGGTTGTGATGAGGACTCAGAAAATCAGCACAGCGTGAATAGTACCAGTGGCCAAGCTGACCCAATGTCTGGCAGGCAAGCAGGCCTGGAGCTGGAGTTAGCTGACCAAAACGAATTACTTCTTCAGCATTTGAGATTTGTTCAGACTTCTTTGTCTGAATTGGACAATGATGACAAGGATGCTATTCTTGTACAGGGTACTTTGGTTCATACAACAAGTGACACAGAATCGGACACGGAGAATAAGGATCTAGACACCGATGAGAACAGTGCAAGCAAATATGGGCTAAAAAATGCTGCTTTGTCTGCGGAGGCCTTGGACAATAGCAACCAAAATAAGGAAGAGTCAGAATCAGAAGGGCACAGCAACAGTGATGACACTGTGGATACAGATGACATTGAGTTACACCCACCATTCTCTAAGCAGCTCCCAAAAGAGCTGGGCAGTATTTTAGAGTATGACTTCAATGGAAAAGACAAAGTGTTAATGGATGAGCAATTCACTCATTTTCTTGCTACAGGGGAATGCCCTCAAGAACTTTCAGATGAAGGACGAAGACCTTCAGCTGATAATATATCACTCCAAAAAACAGCACTGGCTGAAAAGACTTTCCAGCTGCCTGCTTTCTTTAGTGGACTACGTGTGAGGAAAAAGGGACTAACCACAGAAGATGGGGAAACTGTTACAGAAATTAAACCAAGGGAGAACGATTTAGCTCTGCTTAAATTACGACAGCCTGTTAAGAAATCCAGTATTGCATCAGGTTTGACCATTAAAAAAAAATCGTCTGAACCTAAAGCAAATCCCACTTTCCTAGAACAACTTTCACACTTGTTAAACATAGACGTCTCCAAGAATGAAGATAGAACTGAGGAGTCTGGTGAGGGATCCGGGGAGACCGAGGACAGTGATGAAGCTCAAGAGAGCAAAGCCTCCAGCAAAAGAGAACCACGATTTCCCTCTGAGGAGATAAGATCAAGCCCTGCTGAATCTGCACTGGATGCCTTTAAAGCTTTATTCACGCGGCCTCCCAAGAAAGAAACAACTGCAGATACTTCAGAACTGGAAGCCCTAAAACGCAAAATGCGAAATGAAAAAGAGTCCTTGAAAGCTGTATTTGAAAGGTCAAAATCAAAACCTGGGGATGGACCATCAGACAAATCTGTAGGTTGAATTACTTTTCCTTCCTAAGATCTGGAAGTAGAAGGATAAAAAAATAATGTCTTGTTTAAAGGTTATTGTTGGGGACTTAAGATCAAAATATCAGAATTGCTCTCTTCTTTTGGCAATCTCAAATTTTGGATTTCCAGCCAATGAAATCTCAGGGCTCATTTGTCAAAATTTTTGATCCTCTGCAGTTACAGCAGAATTCGGCCACAACTGATGGTGACAGTAAAAGCCTCTTAATTAGAAGTGAGAACTTAAAAATCAGTTTTTGATTTTAAAAGATCTCTACCAAACAGTTCTCCATATGTTAATTATGGCTTTAAATCAGTTTGATGCTGCAGATATTTACTGTACTATTATTTAATAGTTTCTCAATCTCACTCTGTTGTTTTTCACTGAGAAATTTATTTTAAAAAGTAATATTTCATTTTACCTGTAGGAATAATTTTATGGTAAGAGTTGATAAAAGAAGTTGTGGGTGATTTTCAGCTCAGTTTGTTCAAGACATAGAACATGAAGTAATTTTCTTTTTCTTGTTTACATGCATGTAACTGGCTTTTCCAGTATTGATAAGCATTTAAACTTATCCAGGTGTAACTTAGTGATTTCAATTAGACAACTCGAGTTTTTGATTAATATAAATGTTTGCAACATTAATGCTCATAGACATATGGAGATGTAGTTAGTACGTTTTTAAGAAAAAAAAATCAATGCAAAGTTTTCATGCAGTCATAAATGACTTTGAATGTGATTTGAACTCTTTAATTAAATGAGTAACCTTTGGGTTGGCATTCCCCCAACTCAAAATTCTTACAGCACATCTTTGGCAGATGTTATCAGCCCAGGAGACTATTGTTGGCTCAACGGGGAATTACCTGAATGATTCAATTTTCAGGATTGGACCTTAAACCTGAAGCTACTTAAGTTAATTTTCTGTGTTGGTTATACTCTTTTTAAAATTTTTATTCTTACAGAATATAAAAAACATGTAAAAAATCTTGGCCAACACTTGGGTAGACTGATAATACCGGTTTGTAGTAAATTACCTCTGGGGACGAGAAAACGGGTATTCATTGGCTGTGGCATGTACAGCAATTGCAGTCTGTGTGTGCCCTTCCCATTCCTGGCGTGCTTCTTCCTGCTTACACCAGTCGCTGTGCTGGCGTCAGCGTTCGTGTGGCTCACAGCAAACCTATTTGGGAAGCTGTCATCACACACAGGGAGGGAGGAGGCACAGGGGTCAGCAGGAGTGGCTTTTATAAATGTCTGCTTAATGTCCGGTCTGGTGCAAGTCTGTATTTTCTTAGGGCAAAGCCAGAGTCCGAGGGTCTAGCCTTTGCTTTCCCTTGCTCCTGTGGGCCATTTAAGGGGCCATTTCCATGTAGGGTTTCACTGTTGTTGCACTTGTGTCTATGCAATTATTTGTAGTAACATGTTGTAAGTCAGATTACAGAAATACTGGAGATCTAAAAAAACACAAAAAAACCCTTTCTAAAAGACTGCTTGTTTAGTGGGTCATTCCCCCTCCACCCCTTCCCTATTTAAAGAGTTATTTTAGCATTCCAGTTGACAGTGCAGTCCCATTAACAGCTGCAACATTACTTTGATGTGGCAGTATTACCTGGTATGTGCACTGAGCAATCTGCAGGGGGTGGGGCAGGAATTTCATAAAATAGCTCTACTTCCAGAAAATTATATTGTCAAATGATGTCTTAGGTGAATTGCTGTAATGTTTACTTGTAAGAGGAGCACAGATGGGTCTTTTCACTCTGGAATAAAGATATAGGAAAAAACCCTAAGGTTTGTGACCACCTCGGTGGTTCACCAAAGGATAGACATCTCTCCACAGTGATGTGAACAGTTTCAACAAATCATTGCGTGTGACGTGCATGATGCTACTTTCCTCCTCAAAAATATTTTTCTACACTGATTTATTTGTGTCCCTTCCAACCAAGTGAGCACTGTTTCAATCAGTAGAATGAGACAGATAATCTTTCTGGAGCACATGTGTAGAGCTGAGCATGGCAGTTGCTGTTTGGAGTCAATTGATACTGCAGACTTCAATTTTTTCTTGCGTAATTTTAACAGCCTGACCTGAGTCCCTCAGAGCAAGATGACAAGACTCCAGGGAGACTCCAGACTGTCTGGCCGCCACCAAAAGCAAAGCATGAAGAAGTAAAAGTAGGATTAAAGTACACAGAAGCAGGTAAAACAAAGAGGTGATGCATTTGCAGAAATTAGTTTCTGACATTTTTAATCTTGTTTCATACAGAGATGGTGATAAGTCACAGTATTTTCTTATCTGAAAAAACAGACCTTATGTTTTGCATGTGTGGTTTACTGCTACTTGTTAATTCAACATCTGATTTTTAAATGTAAATGGCTAAATATGTGTTGAAAACTACAAACTTGCCTGTACAAATTTGTGAGGAAAGGAATGGGTTTTTCTGGTAAATTGAGTTATCCATTTCCAGTGGGATTTTGTTCAAATGAATGACAGATTAGTGAATGCGTGGAAACGTGACTGCCTTTTCTGATGCCTTGGTGCAGGGGGCAGCTCCCTGCTGAACTCTGGTGTGGCTGCAGATTTTCTTCAGGTACTATCCAGAAGGTAAACAATACCATTATTGCAACACGTGTATGAACAGAGGAATGCTGGTCGGGTCACTTCTATAGCTAGCCACATATATTGTCCTATGCAAGTGTATGACAGGATATGTCCAAAGTGCAATGCTAATTATCAGATAAACTTTCCACAGAAAAAATATTTCTTGGGTTTTTTTGTTATTTAGATATTTACATAACATACTTACAAGGGAGAAAGTGATTATATTTTAGCCACCACAACTCTGGTTCAAATTTATATTCCTGAATATAAAACAGTAAGTCCTTGATATTTAGAAATTAAGCATAAACTGAGGAATAGTCTGAAATATTAAAGTGAAAGACAATAAACCATCTCTTCTTCAGGTAACTGGAGATTTTGGAAAACACCGCCTAGAAAGTATTAAGTGGAATGAAAAAAAAACTTTTATACTATTTTGCTGTCAGAAATTGTTCAGGGTAGCGCTGTATGGTTCTTTCTAATTCCGGTGGGTATCCATCTGGCCTTGTATATGAGAAACAGTACTCTGATTTGTTCTATATACTGCTTTTTATTGTTTAGTCTTTCTCCCTCTTTTTTCAGTTTTCTCTGCTTGAATCTTTCTTTTTTTGTAAAGTGGGAATGATACTGGAAGTGTAAAAGTTGTTGGAAGATTGAGAAAACTTGGTTTTGACAGAAGCAACATGGTTTTAGTATAGAGAATTGAATTTAATATATAGAGTTGAATTTATGGTGCATCTGATTGGTCTGAAGTGTGGGAGTTTATCACTTAGATGACCAGGACAGGTATTCAGCTGTTGGCAAGTTCATGTTACTCTTAGATTTTTATTATAGGCTATATGCTTGCTATATTTAATTTTACCCAAATAAATATTTTTCCTTCTAATGACTGTAATCATCTGTGGCAAAACATATGCTTAAAGAAAGAAAGAAAAGAAAACTGAATTAACAAAAGCTCCAGATTCTACTACTTGTAGAGAAATTAGGTCATGCTTTCTTGAAATTTGAATAGGAAAGACAGACTGGCTTAGAGCCCGTGTAAATTGTTACTCTTGTTACTGTGATATTTTGGGTGGCAGTGTCATCAACATGTTGATGGTTTGTTTGCTAAGTCAAATTTTTATAGACCAGATTCTGCAGTTCATTAGTTGCTCCAGCGTCTGGCAGAGGGATTTGAATGTGAACAAACCACTGGTGATTCAGCTAGGATGGGATGTAAGCAGTGCTTTTAAAGGAAATAGGCAAAGACTATGTTTGCAACGTATGTTAAGACTGCAGTAAAGTTACAGGTGTGCCTCAGAGACTGGCAGGTTTGTTTCTTTCAGCTACTCACTATGCCCGGAAAGCAGTTGTAAGTTGCACATGATGGATAACTTACATTGGCTTTTCTGAGGACTTGTGTGGCTGTTTTAAAGCATTACGCATAGGAATAAATATATTGAGTTTCCTACAAGTGAAGCAAGGTACTGTTCATGAGTAGTGATGATACGATTAAGAGAATGAGGTTTGTATTCAATGTTGGTCTTATTGCTGGGGTTTGTGGGGTTTTTTATGGATATGAAAGTGGCAATACAGCAAAACTTATACATTCACCATCTTCTCTCTGACAGTAGTAGGTACCTTCAAAGTGCATGTGTATACTGGCATTTCCCTTCATGCCCCTTCGCATCCAAAATTCCCTTCCAGCCACCAATACTTTAGAAGCTTCTTGACCCCCCCCCCTTTTAATAAGTGGGCTTCTTAAAAAAAAGCTATAATGCAGATTAATCATCTGCATTATTTAAACTGACTGGTTTCAACCAGAAACCCTATTTCTTACCTTAGTGTCTTGTCCTGACAACTAAGATCAAATGAAAAATTCTTGATCTCAGAATGGAGTTCAAAAATTGTGCGTGGCAGGGATGTTTGTGATTCCAATCTTCCTCCACTGATGTTCCTGAATAGATGATTATCTGTATCATAAAAAATGCTGAAGTGGTTTGTTTTATTAACTTTCAGTCAACAATTTATGTTAATGTTTTAATTTCTGTGATCAAGAGTTTCATCTACCAAAACAAGAGGAATTTATATAAAAACAATAATAAGAGGATGAATTATTAGGTAAGTATTCATTTAGCACAGCTTTATTTTAGGCTTAGACAAAATATATGTTCCAATCCAAGGATAAATTTGTCAACATACGTCTTTGTACTTCTAACAGGGTACACGAATATGTACATATATTATATGAGGTAGCATAGATTTTTTTCATTTGTAATGATAAAATAGGATTTAAGTAAGACTGAAGACTTGAAAGTTGGAATACAGTAATCTCTTTTGCAATTCTATGCTGTGTCTTTGATTTACTTTCTTCATCATCATGCACTGTGACAACTATGACAGGAAGGTAGGGATATTGAGGGAGAGTATTCCTGGCTTTTTGATCTTTTCTCACCTCCTTGCCATGTTTTTCCTCATTGTTCTTGTTGCCTAGTGGAAGCAAGAAATTCAGGCTTAATTTGGCCTACGCAGCAGACATCACAGTGACTCATAGCAGCTTGGAAGAGTAGCTAACTCCCTCCTGAGGCTCATAGTCTGGCTTGATGTGTGGGAAACCAACTGAAAAGCAAATGGACATAACAAGGAACACGTGTGTGAGGCTGACTAGGCCTGGTAGGACTAAAAGTGAAAGAAGTTAGGGATAAAACTGGGCAACAGGTTTTATTCATGCATTTGATAACTGCTTGTGCAGTTATACTATTGTCTCCTGCAGTATCCGAATCTTGAGTTGTTAATTTTGAATTGAATGGATGATGTTACAATATTTTGATTTATCTTATGTTTTCTTAATTCTTTAATTCCTGTGTTTCCATAGAGCAAGTGACTGCATTTGTCAACTGGCTCTCTGTAATCAGCACAAGCTGCTTGCATGATTCTCTAGAGAAACTGGAACTTCTTTGAAGTGTGTCTAAAATAGCTGAAGTCCAGAAAGTCTGTAGTACATTTATGTCCTGGAAGACTAGAAAAAGGGAATTTTAATTTATGGTTATTCCATGGAATAATTTCCTTGGAATCAAAGACATTTCTGTGCATATATTTTTGGTCCTAGACTTCTGTTCCTCTGCTTCCATTGTAAGTTTTTTTTTTTTTGTTTTTCCTCCATAATTCTCGGGGAGACTTCCTATGTTTTTAAACATTAATTGTGATAGAAGGGTAGATGTGCCAACCATTATGTGTGGTGAAAATATCTAGCTAGAGAGAGGAGGCAAATTCATGTCTATACTGAAGAAATTAATTTGTGATACTACATGACATTGAATCCATGTATAATGAATATCTCAGCTACTGTGTATGACTAGGTCAGCACTTGCAGACACATGTCCAAGAAAAGAAGTTTAGACATGGGTTCTGCAGCTCATAAAACTACTTACATTTGAAGAACAGTCTCCTCATTAAGGTGGTATAGATATACACATTCTGCTATTCCTATTAAAAATACCATTTTAGCCTTCAGGATCAAACTAGTTCTCTAATATACAGCAGAGAGAGTTTTGTGTTTGTTTAGCAAAACAGAAATGTAAAAAGCAATGAGAGAGAGAAGTACATTGACATTCCTGCTGGAGAAAATGTTAAAAAAAAGCCACTTGAAACATTAGTTCATTTATTGAGGTTTTTTCATTTTTTCATTCAATGTTTTCTTTTTAATTCAAATGTCTGTACTGTATTTAAAAACCTCATTTTCTCACAATCTGTTAGTTCATCATCCTTAAATCTTCAGTGAGGTAATGGTGTCTCTATGGTGCCACAATTTCATAACAGTCTGTGATGATGTAAGCACAATTTTCAGGGTAAATAAGAAAATCAGGAGGTGTCTGAGAAAGCTGTTATTACACAAAAAATGTCTGGGTAAATGGTGAATGAAATACAAAACAGTGGCAGAAGTTTATTGCTAAGTCTCAAATATATCAAATCCTTGATCCTCTATACTCTGAGTTCCCAGGAAGAAAATCACTTTATGGCCATGATGTAAATGCAGGGAATAACCAGCTTAGTGAGAGAAAGAGAGGCATAATGGTCGGAACAAAAGGATGAAAGATAAGGGCATGATTTCTTATCTTTCTTTAACATAAGCTTCCTTTGTGGCCTTGAACAGTTTATGTTTGTCTTTAAAAAAAGACAATGTTTGATGTTGTTAAGTGTCCTGAAGGAAGTTTTTGTGACCGTGGCTACCAACAGTTGGTTTCATCCTAGGTAAAAAAAAAAAAATTTTTAATAATTTAAGTTTTTTTAGTTTCAGTTTGGTGTTCGAGGTTTAGTTCTAGGATTGTATTATAAATTTTACTGTAGTGAATTAGATCAAGCAGCAGTATAGCAAACAGGATACTTTGCATTGCTTCAAGATAGTGCTTACGTGATTTAATGGTCACTGATCAATTTGATGTGACCTCCGAGTGCATAAAGTTTTTGTAAATTATTTTACTACATTTTACTGCATTTATTGTGCAGGATGACAGGTGCGTGTTATTTGGTGTTTCATAATCAGACAGATACACTAGCATGTTTTGGACAAGCTGAGGGTTTAATTAAAAGCCAGATTTTTGTAGCCATACTATATTGTAGAGTAGCAATGACATTTGTTTCCCTTACTTATGCTAGCTAAAGCTATGATTTTATGGATTTAGAAGGTATTGGGTATAATGCTGCTTGGAAATCTCTACAGCCACAGACAGGTTGTACATGTGCTGATCACTACAGCACTTTTCCAAATATCTTGCAGCACTGTGTGCTAAGATTTACTTTGAAAATATTAACAAAAACCATGCTCAAAAACAATCAAGCAACAGAAATATCCTTTGCTTTTCTCTTCCCACCTCAGCTGACACTGTCATTCATACTGTGCCTCTTGAGACAGAAACAAAAAGGCACCTGTTGATGATTTATTATTGTTAAGATGTTTGTGTTCCATTTTCAGTCCTTTTGCTACTTTCTGGAATGGCTTCAGGAAAGATTTGTGACCTTTCCAAGCTTCAGTTTATCCATCCGTAAAATTAGGATAAGAATTTTGACCTATTTTTCAAGTAAAATTAAATTCCCTTTCTGTTTATAGGTTATTAGCATTAGATAGAGATGCAGAATAGGAAAGAATGTTGACTTTTTAAACTTAATTCTTTAAAAAAAAAACCCAGACCAGTCCCACACTTACAGAATGGTAACTGTCTGTACCTAAGGCTGTGTGATAAAATGTTCATGCCTTCCTGTACACTGAGTATATTTTTACAAGGTGAGCGGGAAGAAGAGCTATGCTCTGTTTTTTTCAATAAAAATCCCTGCTTTATTTTTGTTATGCATACTCTCTGTAGAAATGTGGTAATTTTAGGAGACCTTTTGTTTTTGAGTCTGGTTGCATGTTTTGCAGCAGATACCTGACAAGGACTGGTTTTACAGTATCCAAAGCCAAGTCTGGATACACACATATGTGTAGCCATGGATACCAGCATGCTTAAAATTCACATACAGAGCAGCTTCAGTCCACTCGAAGTAGAAAGCTGATATCAAAGTTGAATATTTTCCTAGAGAGAAGATTAGTCTGTTACCTGAATATAATGTAGGCGAATTGTGTGATTTCTTTTACTGTAGTTTTTATTTTGAAATGTAGACCCCCCACTATGGACCTGAGCAATCTAATGTTGCAAAGACCCAAAACAATCACAGGGTTTTACGAGATGATTCTTGTTGTATAATTCAAACACAGTGAAAGAGCAATTGTGTATACAAGAAGAATGACTTTGTATTTTATTTCCATGGTTCTGTTTCAAAATATATGAAGCCCTTTGTGTAACAGAAATGCCTCTGAGTTTTACTGAATTCCCTTTCCTCTTCTCCAGTCTTGTTCATGTGTTGTGATGCTTTCTGAAAATTTGTACCTGCATTTAGAACTGCTTTTTGTCTTTCTTTTTAGAGAAATTCAATGTCAGCCCTGCAAAGTTTGCTCCCTCTGCTATGGCACAGACATGTACTTTTATCAGTAAAAAACCCAACCCTATTTATTGTGCATTTCTTAGTTTTGCATATATTGATGTTATAAGTTTGACAGCAGTTCTGAACTTCAGAGTTGCTGAGACTGTATTGGGGAAGCAGCGTGTTTGTGTGTGTGTGTGGATGCGTATTGTGCCTACATTCACCTACATATGCACCCACATTTGACTAAGTATACACCTGTACTGCATTTGTAGTATACATGCATACTTGAGGTATATAGCATACAGTGGTTGTGAAGGTGTTATAGATCGAGAGTAAATACTTGGTATTTTAAATCTGTGCTGAATGAAGTTGGTAGAGTTTAATTCAGCAAAGAAAATCTGTAATAAATCTGTTTCTTATGTTTCCTGGTAAAGTGTTACTTGTTTACTGTGTTGCATTGGTGATCCTGTAATAGATCGGTTTTGTAAATACAAAGTAGGACGTTTATTGAGAAAGAATTGATGTTGAATGTCCCCAGCAGCAGCTCCTCTAATGTTGCCTTTCTGAGAGGGTGAAATGACAAGCGAAACAATTCATTTCTGCTATCAGGTAAATGAACTCTTAACTGTAACCCCTCACAGCTGAGGCATGGCCAGGCAGATAAGTTACTCAGGTGACTGTTTCTGAATAGTGCTTTATACTGTGTTGCAGTCAGAAAGAGGAGTAACATTTTCCTCATTTCCATAACAGACCATCAAAGGGATGCTGGTCTTCCTTAGTAAGCTGGTTTTCTGTGGATACAGTTCTATTATTCTCGGGGTATTCAGTGCATATCGTGAAGATATTTCATGTCCTGTAGTAAGTTTACTCTGATGTCCTCTAAATACATGGACAGTATTTAGATACTGGACTATTGGCTTGTTTTGGGATACTTTCCACAAGTCCCTCTTCATTTGTCCCTTTTTCTCACATCTATCATATTTTCACTGTATTGGAATCTTTAAGGGGCTGAGAATGTTTGAAATTTTAGGTTTGGAGGGTTCTTCCTTGTCTTAAAAGTGAAACAAAAAAACCCAAAAACTACACAAAAATTAAGTTGAAGTGAAGGATGTCTGCTCATTTCCCAGTCTATGGAATTGGCATCCTTACAAGTAGCGAATTACGGGTCTGTGAAAGAGTTCAAGTTCAATGGGAAGTAAAGAAGAGAGGATGGATAGGAGTAGATGGAATAGGATTGAGGGAAGGAGGATTAGAATCATGTGTTAAAACAACATGCAGTATTGTTTTATCCGGTCCCCTATGCCTAAAAAACAGGTAGTTTTGTGAATTTCTTTGAGCATAAATAAATTTTAATTTCCTAGTTATAAAAGGATGCTTAAATGCAGTTAGGCTTTATAAAAACCAATCAAAGACTGAACAAATTACATTTTGAAAGTTTCTCATTTGTATTTTTATTGGAAAAAAAGCCTGAAAATTTGCTGTTGTTTTATGGCTGTAGCTTGAGAAAACCTGGAAGGTCGCATCAATGCATCTGTAAAATAAATTAAAAGTAATAAAAAAGGTGTAGCTGTGGTGAGTAGGTTCCCCTCTGACACCTGCTGTTAAAGACGAGAACTACATGGGGAAATAGAGGAGGAAACAAATGCTGTAGAAAAGGTGAATATTGAAAATGAGACCAAGTGTTGCCACGCAGGGAGAAAACATTAAGAAACCCTCACTATTCTGAAATTTAATGAATCAATTCAATTATACGATAATGATTTTCTTTATACCACAGGGTGTGGTACATCTCAAGAAAGGTAGATTGGACTCAAGTTTTTCAGCTTTTGTTCTCTAATTACTTTTAAATTGTGTTAACATCATTTTGCATGTTTCCACACACTGAGTTTAATATGTATGGCTTTTTGCAAAAATGAGTGTACTGACCAGAAGTGGCTATATAGGTCATTTAACTTCAAAGCTTCTACTTTCTACATGAAGTTTTGAGATTATGGCAGAGAAGTTTCCTAAATTGCTATGTAAAGTTTGGGGAGTAATGCATCTATTTGAACTGTGAGTTATGGAGATTTCTGTGGGAAAGGTTTTCATGTAAGATTTTATTTAAAATTATTCAAGTAGGTAAGTTGTTTTATTACCAAAGAAGGAAAGGTAATTCTTGCATAGCACAATTGTGAGCACAGTAGAATAGTACTGAATAATATTTGAATGTGTATACTTGCTTTTTGCAACAGTTTTGAAGAGCGAAAATTTCCCTTTGAAACATTATGACCCACTGTATCCAGTATTTCCAGGATTGTAGGTTGAATTTTCAGGTCACCAGATTGACCAGTGAATGCTTGTACCTTTTCTTTTAGAAATGCTAATGAAGAGTGCATCTCGCTCAGTATTATAACAAAGATTTTCATGAGCATGTATTGAGTATATTTGTAAACATTGTTGCCGTTTTGTGTTCAGACAAATTCTGTGTGATGATGAAACTGAACATACATTAGGCATTTTGATTGTGTAGGTTGTCCAAAACATCCAAATTTTATTTCATGTTCAGTTTTCTATGCCTTAGGAAAAGCATGCATGCTTTAGCGTATATTTTCTTTGCAAAACAGTGAAGCATGCCTCATATTTTGCTTATCATTAGGAATATTTTATGTTTTGTTTCTGCCACCTGGTGGCATATTTTGTCTGTCACATGTCAGCAATATCAGTCACTGTTCTTGCACAGTCTAAAACTTTTTTTTTAAAATGCGTGTTTTGGAAACAAAAACCAAAATGAGGAATTCTTGAAAGTGTTCCCACCCCAAACTTCTGTCTTCTAATCAGATTGTATGGAATTAATCTCTCAGAAAAGTCTTAAGCTTTCTGATCTGCTTTGGTCTCCTTCACCTACCACACAACATGAAAAATACAATAATGAGTGAGCATGATTGTTATTTCCAATTGAAAGTCTTGAGGAATTAATAAAATCAATGATTTAATCATTCTGCAGCATATGATATGCAATTCTGTGCATTTATCAAGCTGAGAGCTTTATAGAAATATTTCCAAGTGTATTCAGTTTGCGTGGCCTGGTTTTGGTAGTGGGGGTACTACAGAGATGGCTTTGTTTTCGTAGTGTTACTGCATGTGGCCCTTGGTCCTTGGTTAACCAAGGAACATGCATGGGATATTTTTACATGGTATTAATTTATTTAAGTACTGGTTTTTTGATTTGATTTGATAGACAGTGCTAGTGTTTAGTAACAGTTCAGAAATTAGGCAGTTCACAAGCAGCTGATAATTTTTTGCAAGACAATATAAGCGGGAGCTGAAAATGCCGACTGAGTTACATATTTTCAGTAATGAATGAAAAGCAGAGGGTGTGCAAAACTCCTTGCTAGAATATGTAGCTAATGAGTGTAAAATACAAATTCCCTGTGTGAAGCTTAAATGCAATCTTACTTATGCTTTTGTCTCTAGCTCACCTAAAGCTTTACGAGGAGGGACCACCAGGTGGGTGGAACAGTGTAATGCTGTCTGTCTATGTCTAGTTTTTGGTCTCATTTGTTACCTTAAAGGTAGTATTTATCTTTCCTTCAAGGAATAGAAGTGGTAAAGCCTGAGTCTGCTATATCTACCACTGTTTGGGACTAAAAATTTGGTAAGACTACAGAAGTTCTGTAATAGATAAGCAACTTTTTTCAGAATTCTAGGTTATGGTACTTCAGTTTCAATGGCTGCCGTCCCACTTAAGTGAGTGGAATTTAGGTTAATTTCTTCTTAATCTCACACTGGTGAGTGTGAAATTTTGCCAAGTTAAGATTTGAAGTCTGGTTGGAAGAACATCACAATTGAGAACTTATTTATCTTCTTCCCCCTCCCTCTCCCCCAGTTTGTCTTGGCTGTGAGCCAACTCCAAGTAACTGTAACACATTTTAGAACTAATCTAATATACCTAATAAATAGACATGTTATAATCTGGCAGTGTTTATTCTGAAAGTCTTTGGAGCAAAGACTGTAGTGAAAATTAGTGATGGTAGATCTTTGCATTAGAGTTATGCAAAAGTATTTGAACATACACTGGTCCTTATTCAAAACAAGAGCACATTTAAGGCTGATAAAGGAATCCAGTAAAATCCCATTCACAACCATGTGAGGATTAATTAGATGCTAGCTGATAATGTCATTAGTAATCATAGAATGTTAAGGGATTGGAATAGACCTTAAAGATCATCTAGTACCAGCACCCCTGCCATGGGCAGGGATGCTTCCCAGTAATGAATCAAGAGAGATGTCTTTTGAAGGAAAAAGGAGGTTTAATTGTCCTTTAGGAAAAAGAATTAACTATGTTAACCTGATTTTTGCAAGTTTATTTCTCTTATAGCCCCTGCTGTGTCTTTGTGTCTTTTTTGGCTCAGCTTCGTACCCACCAAGAGCAGGATGTGCAGAGCCTTGGCCATTTTTGGATTTTAAGTGAAGCTTAAGGAAGACATTTTGAACAAATGCTCATGACTCAGAAGCTCCTTTTAAGCAGCTCTTTTGAATTATCGAATTATAGAATCATAGAGTAGTTTGGGTTGGAAGGGACCTTAAAGGTCATCTAGTCCCAAGTCCCCTGCCAGGGCCAGGGACACCTCCCACTAGACCAGGTAACTCAATGTCCCATCCAACCTGACCTTGAACACTGCCAGGGATGGGCAATTATAGTCAAAATGTGTAACATCTAAATGAAGTTGAGTTGGAATTAATTTTAAGAGAGGAGTTTCTGATAGTATTCCTCTTTTTTCTACAATAACTTATCACTTCTGCAGTTGATTGCTGAAGTAACTGATAAAACTGAATAAGACATGTTTCAAAGCATTTCTGTTTTTCTCTGTGTGTTTATTAATTAGGTAGTTTCCTGTTGTCATGCTTTTCATAGAATTACAGAATAGCAGTCTACTGACTTAAAACTTAGTGAGGATTAAGATTTGGTTTATTTTTTTTTTTCATTTTCTTGATTCTTTTTTGCAGCTGAGTTAGGAATACTGGATGTTGGTGAGGATTCAATATGATTATCTTAAAAGATTTATAAACAAACCTTATGACCAGGGTAAAGCCTTCTTACATTATGTCACTGAAGAACTAGTCCTTAATTCTACCACGAAACACTATTTAGATGATGTGAGTAGGCATCATACAAAAGAAATAAATCCAAAGGACTTTGAAGCCCTCCTGTTGCCTTTGAAGTTTCATAATGAGAGTCCAGTCACGTTTGTTACAGCTGCATGGATACTTCTTAGGAAAGAAGACAGTGTCAAGACAATTTTGCATTCATTAAAGCAACTTATATTGGAACTTGTTAGAATTTTCCTGCACATGCCATTGGTGATCTTAGGTTAGGAAAGTTACTTTGTCTGTATAGACTGCCATTAAGTGGACTTCCGGGCAGTGTTGTCTGAGACATCTTTCTCCCTCACAAGTCAGTTGCTAGCATTTCCATTTCCATCATGTCCTAGTTTCATCCAGGATCCTAATGTTATTTGATACCGCCTTACATCATTGTTAGGGGTGGGGAGAAAGGGACTCTGGCTTCCAGTTGAAAAAGCATGGCAGGAGAGGGGAAGCTGTGCTCCATTGTTCGTTGTCTGAGGGTCCAGGGTGAGCATTTTTGCATGTGGATCACCCTCTGTCTTCTATACTTCTGTTACTAATATTGTTGCCGTTACTGTTCATTTTCTTACCTCATTGCTGTTTCCAGTAAGCTGTTCATATCTCAACCTGTGATCTTCACTTTTGATGCCTCCAGTTCTCAACTCCATCCCACTGCAGTGGGAAGGGAGAGAGGAAGGAGGAACAATGAGCAGTGTGTCATTTGGGAGAGTCTTGGTGGGGGCACCAAACTGGGGAGTACCATTCCTAAATCACGACACCTTACTTGAAGTGGGCTCTTCCTCACAGGACTCTGGTGGTGATGCAGAGTTTTGAAGAAATGCTTAGGTACTTCTAGTTACAGGCCACTTGTGTGATTTCCTGTCTGCTGGGAAACCAGGCAAGTGGGCAAATCATGTTTGCCTATCCCATAAAATCTCATGGTTTTTCCCTTCATTCCAATGAAACAAATAAGTAAACAACATCTTAGGTTTGTTCGTGGAACAGAAAAAGAAAATCCTACCGCTCATCTCTTCCAATGCAACTCCTTGAACACAGTTAACAATACTGATCATACAGATACATGGTTCGTATTTTGAAGATGATCTGAATTTGTAACCAGAAGGATTAAAGATGTACTTATTTGGGAATTCAGTGTGTTTTAAAGAAGTCAGCTGAAACTAAACTATCCATTTAACATCCATAGCACTTCAATTTTGTAACTCGGCTTTCTCTGTAGAAACCATAGAGCCAAATGGGCCCGCAGAAATTACGGGTGTATTGCCTGGAGACCATGTTTATCCTAGAAGGTCAGGAAAAATAATGAAGCAGTAAATATTGATGGACTTGTTCATATTCAGATACCAAAGGCCTATTAATACTAGAATATTCTGCTGTTTTAGATACTTGATTTTTATTATTATTAAGGGTAGATTCAAGCAGTCCTGTGTTACACATTTTATTTGCAAGATTAGCTTTCAGGGCCAAAATTTTAGAAAACGCACTGCTTTAAAAATTAGCCCAATATATTGAATATCTCTTCCTTTGTTTCAAATTATTTTGTTTTAAAATTTAAAACTCATAAAGTACAATAACTATTGAAAATATTGTACTTTTTGTATAACTTAATCAAGATAAGCAGCTTTTCTGTATTACTTTTTTCCCCATATGTAAGTTTTGGTATCTGCCAACTTTCTGGGTTCCAGGTACTTTTTAATTTAAAAATTGCTATTCAAGAGAACATGAATAAAACTTTCGGATGTCATACCTATATACCCCTAATTTTCTCTGTGTCTTTGTACAGTTTTCGCTCTAGCAGATGTTGATGTCTAAAAGGTTGTAGGCGTTTGTCCATTGTTTCACAATTCGTGATACTCTGTTGTTTCACACAATAGATGTTTGTGATTCTATAACAAATTCTATGTCTGCTGCTGTACAGCAATTTAAGCCCTTCGTTCACATCATGTCCATCTTCCTCATTCACCCATTTTTAATTGTTTGGGGTTGCTGCTTCAGCTTTTCCATTGTGCTTCAACAACAGTTCTTTTATCTGTTTTCATACCATGTTTGATGAAATTACAGGAAACAGAGTTCCTCCTTCCACTTGGTAGTTAGTTAAAATACAATTTTATTTCCTTCTTGCAGCCCATTACTTGGGTAGATGGTATTACCCAGCTTTAAATGGAGTATTTCATATGTTGTAGTACGTAATGATAAAGAAAAGAATGTATTTTCCTGATGTACTGGTATCTTTTTAGTCAATATTATCTTTGTATGATCCATATTGACAACATACTTTAAAATCATGAAGCAGACTGATACTGAACATGACAGTTAGGGAAGGAAGGGTATCCTGTTTGCACTGGTTCTGTCTTTGCAATGTTCAATGCTAAAATAATTTTCTTTTAAGTCAGATAAAATACTAATTAGAATTACTTTTTCCTGCAGTTGCATGTAGGCAGAACCAAATATAGCATGACTGGAAGTTCTGATACTTTCTAATATTGACTATATCAATGGGTGGCAGAACAGGATCATGACAGTTCTCTAGTTCATCACTTCAGAAATTGTGTTTTATTTTTTCCCAAGCACCTTATGAGAACATACAGTTGAACAAGGAAATGTGAAATGTATGTGTTAGTGTCAAATAACATTTAGTAAGCTATTCATTAGGAAAAAGGTAAGACAAAAAACTTCATTAAAACTTTTATTAAAATAAAAATTTATATTAAAAACTAATGAGATAACAAGTTCATACCTAGAATAAAATAATAGCATTGAACTGGAAAAGTAAGACTTGAGAATTTGCAGCTGATACAAAGTTAATGAAAGTAGGGAAGACCTGAACGCAAATTTAGCATTCGCTCATCAGGATGTTATCTGCTGGCTTTGGCAAGACATGGGAGTAAATGGAAATTTAAGTTTCACAGTAAGTGGTTTTTTTTTTTTTTTACAATGAATAATTGATTTATTTTTCCAACAATAACAAAGAAAAAGGAAATTTTGCATTGTCTTGTCACTGTATATCTTTCGTGTTCACTGAGGCCTCCGTACAGCTTCTTGTGTACTTTGCCAACTTTAATGTTACTTTCAAAAAATGTTTTAGTGAAACATTTTACAATTATGTGGTATTATGTTGCTAACTATCAGCAAATGTAACAAAATTTATTTAAGGCCTCTTAATGTATTTCTGCTTTATCTCACTATCTTAGAAAAAATGTTCAGTTTTATGAAAGTTTGTTTTAGCTGCAGTGGGTTATAATTTATTGATTGCAGGAAGCATCAGATTGCAAAGGTAAAGAATATGCCCAAGTGGGCAACAACTTACATCATCTATTAAATTTTTCTTGGGATGGAGTACTCTCAAAACAAAGGAAAAAGTAGTAGATTAGAAGTAGTAAATGAAAACTGAAACTCCAAGCTGTTTGGGGTGGAATCTGTGCAATGTGATTGTGTACTTTTTTGCTTGAATGCCTTTTGTAAAGGAGTGGCATTTTAAATTATTTTCTCAGTAAACAAAATCCTAATTCGTGGCTGGTCATTTTTCAGGATAGGAGCACTTAGCACTTGCCATCTGATTTTTATCTAATTTGTCTCAAAAGTCCTTAAGAGTAATATCTGCTTAAGGGGAAGCTAACTTGTTTATGCCCTACAGCCACTGTCTTCTCGCAGGCAGGCAAGTAGAACAGGATATTTGTACAATCAGCCTTCTGTTATCCATCATAATAAAAGAATTTAAAGCTTCAGAAAACTGACATTGAGGTGTTAGAGCGTGTCCAAGGCAACAAAGCTGATGAGGGATCTGGAACATAAGTCCTATGAGAAGCAGCCAGTGGAGCTGCGGTTGTTTCGTCTGGGGAGAAGAAGGCTCAGGGGAGACCTTATTGCTCATTACCTGAAAGAAAGTAGTGGCCAGGGGGTTGGTTTCTTCTCCCAGACAACTAGTGATAGGATGAGGTGAAACGGCCTCACGTTGCGCCAGGGGAGGTTCAGTTTGGGTGTTAGAAAAGAGTGGTTAAGCATTGAAACAGATCAGCATCCCTGGAAGTATTCAAAAAATGAGTAGATGTGGCACTTCTTGATACGGTTTAATGGTCATGGAGATGTTTGGTCGAAGGTTGGACTTGATTTTGGAGGTCTTTTCCAACTTTAATGATTTTTTGATTTTATGAAAATGCAACCCCCTTGGCATTGCACAAACTAGGTAGAGTCACCTTGTCAACACAAGGATCAGTTTGGAACTATAACATAGGGTGTAAAAATGAGGGAGCCAGGTGCTGCATGGTATCAGGATCAGTGTGAGCACACATTGAAACACAGAAAGGTCTGGCTAAACATCAGAAAATGATTTCTCACTGTGAAGGTGACTGAGAAACTAGCATAGGTTGCCCAGAGAGGATGAGGAGGATGGAGATTCCTGGAAGTATTCAAAAGCCATTTGGACATGGTCCTAGGCAACCAGCTCCGGGAGAGGTGGAGGTGCAGACCAGATGGCCTCCAGAGGTCCCTTCTAACCTCAGCCATTCTGTGGTTTGTGATTAGAAGCTTTTTTTCCATGTCAATCTTGAAGGTCCTTAAGGTATGGCAACACGGGAAGTGGAAGGTTCTACAGTTCAGCTGCAGCCTTGTATCTGGGCTGGCTCTGAGAGCTGCCCTCAGGTGTTCATGTGTCTTTAGTAATAAGGCCAAATGAGTTACAGTGATCATTTGAGAATCAGGCTGGCTACACATAGAGCCATATCAGATTCCTTAAACTCTGGCATCATTCATTTTTAACCTAGACAAATCACTCAGTGATATTGGTATTTCTGGATTTCATATGTAGTCTATGTGAGGTTTTTTGCTGAGTTAAATGGAATTTAAGAATTCAGTAGTTTATAGAGCCTGACTTATATTTAGTTCCTTCTGTTAACGTGTCATTATCGTTTACTTTGCTGTTGTGATTTTTACCACTCTAGGAAGCATCCCAACTCCACTGCGTAATTAAACTTCATTATTCTGTTGCCAGTATGTTAAGGAACTGATTTTTGGAATTACATGAATGGAATTTTTTTTTCTAGTCAAATTCTTCAGCATTTTAATGATTTTGATTGCCATATGCCAGTTATTTTCTTAAGATGCTAACTATCCATGTAGCATTATACTAAATTAAGGTGACTTCGCAAAACATAGAAAAGGAATGGACATGTTACTTTATATTATGCAAAACAATAAAATTCTGATGTGTTTTTCATTATAATATCTTGTACAGAAAAATAAACATTTGCTTGAGAATTGAAGTACTTTGCTTGGTGTCAGTTTCTATCCAATAGACGGTTTCTTCTAGTTAAAAATAATATAATGGTAGAACCAAAAGAAGCTTATGCTGTTGAATGTCAGTTTATATCATAGTAGACAATCTATTAAGTCTTACAGTGTATCAGTTTATGATGCACTTGCTTTTATGTAGTAGCAGTATTTTAAGAAATTAGTTAGGATTAGTAATTCTTATAACTTAGTACTTTCTAAGCATATTTTAAGGAATAAGTAAACAGTAAAAGAATTGCTTCTCTCTGTCTTACCTCTGCTTTAGAACAAAGCTTAAACAAAACAATCTCTGGAACTCGTTTCAGAGCTTTCAACTAGAAGCAGTGAAAAACACGTGCCAACAATGACATATATTTAATTGTTAAAAAATTTTTGAACTTCTTATGCTATGTTAGATTTCATTCGTTGGGGTTCTTCCGTCATTCTCTAATTGCACCAACGTTTATGCCAAGATAAATAAGCAAGAGAAGGTTGGGAATGGGTAGACGTGGTGAAAAATCTGCTTCTTGTGCTAGTGCAGGTCTATGTCAGCATAGGTGAATTATGACTCTCTTACCCAAATCCCAAAGAATTTTAAGCATTGGGCAATCCTGCATAAAAAGTAGATCTTTTGTTAAGATAGATCTGTATCCTTCTGTTAGCCAAACTAAGAACTGATTGTTAGGAGCATTTTCAAAGCCTGTTTGCTTCAGTTATCATGTGACCGTAAAGAGCTAACCTTCAAGTGAGGACGTTCATAAGGTTCATGCCCTGCAAACTGAGTGCTTAAGCAGCTGAGGTGCCAGAAGGGTCACAACTTTTTCTGGGAACCTCAGGCAACTGTTTTAAGTCCTGTTTAGGTGAATGGATATGCAGAGCCTATATCCAGAGGAAACCCGTCAAAGGAATTCACAGCAGAAAATCTAAAAGTTTGTAGACCTAACCAGTTGTGATTCCCACAGAGCAGTCAGGCAATTTTCCCATGCTGGAAAGCTCTAAGAGACTTGTTAGAGGGCAAGGAGAAGTTTAGATACTATAACTAGCTGGAATCACCAAGGTTTTTATTTTATGCTTTGTAAAATAGTGATCCCTTTTCCTTTTGGTTTTGTGTATCAATTCAGCTGCTTGCATATAGCTTCACATGTGTTTGAAAAAAATAGCTTTACGTTAAAAGCTTCCATGTCATTCAGATTTCAGGGTGATGATCAAGTTATCTTTTCTTATCGCTTTCCTTCATGTGCTCTGAAGAGAAAATGAAAAAAAGAAATTAAAAAAGCATCTAAGCACTAGAATATTTTACTAATCTGACACTTTCATCCATACTTTGATACTTTAATGCTATTTTGTTAGTTCTGCTGTTGAATAAATCACACAAACTCCTTAGTCTTAGAGAACATTGATGGTAAAATTTAAATTCTTTGGACTATTTTCAATCCTTGTTTAAATTAGCATTTAATTGAGGAAGCAGAAGCCATGCCAGGAAACTGGAAGTAAACTTTTGGGTGAATTTTCATGTGAAAGCAGATAGAAGTGGGACTTTGATCATTTAAGAATGAACTCCAGTCTCTTGTTTAGGAGGTCTGTAACTTCTGGGCCAGTGTCTCATAGAAGACTCTCTTAAGGTCTCTGAAACCCTTACACCAGTGTATGGAAAGGGTTTCTCTTTCTTCATCTGGCCAAATGCAGTCATGGTACAGATTGAAGGGAGCCATAGTATTCGTGGTCCTAGAGGTGCGTTTGGTAAATCTCTGCCATCACTAAACCTGTGTGATCAATGCCTGGCCTCCTCATTTTTTCACTGCTGATTTAAATTTCTCTGGATTTCAGTTTCATGCTTTCAGCCTTTGGATTTTGTTATAGTCTCACTAAATGGAATAGCTATCCTGTATCTCCTTCACAGTATTCTGTACTTAAGCTCTGTAATTAATCTTCGTCTGATAGAATGAAGGCAAAGAATTCTTTGTACCTCACTGTTTGGTACTTTCTGAGGTCTTTGCATTTCTATTTGTGATTGGTGTTTTATCCAATTTGACTGTATATAGTGATTGTATATTTGAAGTTCCATTTAAATCACTGTATTTGATGCATGTTATTTTAGAATTCAGGTGAGGGGGTGTGTGTGCATGCATGTGCATGTCATAATATCCTTCAGTTCCACAGTTACCTGCAAAAGCCAAACTAAAGTTTCCTTTTGTTATTTCAGTCTGTCATATTCTTCCCCCTGTTTTTCCTTCTCAGCATGGAAGACCTCTGCTTTATCCTCTTCTCTCAGAAACACCATGGAAAATCTGGTCATGTGATCTTAGAAAAAAATGCTAATTACTCTGTTCAGATTTTCTTTTCCATCACCACTCTAAAAGGCCATTTATTTGAGAGCCTACACCTGTGTTCTGAACCCCGTGGTGTTGTATGAAATGTTCTATGCTGAAGATGGCACGTTGATTTCTGACTCTAATGGAATGTAATTTTTTATTTCTACAGAGTACCAAGCTGCCATTCTGCATTTAAAGAGGGAACACAAAGAAGAAATTGAAACATTAAAGGTATACTTTTGTAATGATTTACTTTCTTTCCCTGACTAGTGCATTTTACGGATTTAAGTAGTGCAAACATACTTCCTATCAAACGTTAAGAATTTAATTGTTTCTTTCTAGAAGTTCTTTTCAGTTGACTGCCAACTCAGCTGAAATTAATCTGGTCAAAATCTATGCCTGTACTCATAAATTATGTCAAAAAGCAGTTTTATTTGTTTCCTCTTTGTCATTTTCCATATTGCTGTTCTCTTAAGTTCTTCCCGCTAACTCAGCGGTGCAGTATTTTTGTATTGGCACTGGTGTTTAACTACTTACTCTTTCTCAGTGAAATGTACTTCTGTAGAAGCAGTTTTCTGTAATTTTAACAGGAAAATAAGCATGTGTGAGACTCTCTGAAGTTTAGTATTGAGCACTCCTTATTGATGTCTCCTCTTTTAAAGTATAAACTCGACCAACTAGTTATCAAAATCAGAAATAACGCAGTTTAGTATTAGAACTCACTTTCCCTTGGCTATGGTAAGTAAAGTGAAATTCTACAAAAAAGTGTTTTTATCATAAAAGCAGGAATTTAAATGGCAGTATAACAGCTTGCTGATCACCACTAGTTAAAATTAATGGCATCTTCCTTTTCTCAGCACTTATGATATATTCTTAAGCATAGCTGCACTGTGTTCTAATACAGGTTCATTTGCTAAATCGTTAGTATACAGGTCATCAATTACAAAACATTTGGTATTTCCTTTGTCATCTTTAAGGCAAACAGAATGGAAATTAAACAGATTTACTAACACAGGAATTCTGATAATCCAGTACATTGATACATTAACAGTGTCATTAGGCAGATCACATTGTATAATGTGAAGTATCGAAATTTACATTATAACATTTCAATGGGGACATATAATGGGGAAGTAGAATTCTGTCATGCTTTAATGCCATAACTTGTTGCATTTTAGTCTTTTAAGAGTATAACAGAAAAATATGATGGTAGATATCCCAACTATTGGAAATTCTTGGGTTAAATCCGATTTTGTGCTACGCACTGAAGGAACCTACAGACAGGAATTTCTCTGAACCAGCTCTTTTGCAAACTGATCCAAATCCCGTATCTGGTGTTAATGAAGAAGGTTTGATTATCATACTTTCTCTGCAAAAGGTTAGGAGTGAGACCTTAATTCTTTGTTATTCCTAAAAGGCTTAGAAAAATGTTAAGTTCTGGAAGGTATGTGTAGGGGAAATTCTCAAAATATTATTAAACTCTGAAGGTGAAACTAAGCAACATTATCTAGAGTCTCTGCCTTGAAACCTGTATATAGTGGCTTATAAGTGAGTAATATGTTTATTCTTTAGCATTAGAACGTGCCCTATACTTTTGTACTGTTTCTTTTGGTAAGGTTTTTTTTCTTGGGTATGTGAACAGGAATTCCTAATTGTTTTTTATTCTTCAGTATTTGTTATCACTGTGTTAATTTCGTATAAACTTCATACAGAATACCCAGAGTGCAACCAGGGTTTTATCCATACCACTAGTTTGTAGGGGTTGGTGCTGAATCTGTGAGACAGTGAAGTTGCAGTGAATGTTGCTGTCTTGAAAGATGTACAATCACTGAGTAGGGATGGCGAATGACAGTACTGTATTTTATTTTGCCATCTTTATGTTACCACCAAAACTTGAAGCTTTGTTCCTTTTTTTGGTGTCACTGGAAATGAGTTTTTGTTATGTAGTGTGTTTACTAATTAAGATTACAACATGTATTACACCAAGTCAACTACTGATGGATCTGTACCATTTCTTACAATCTGCATAACACATTACTCTTGAAGGGTTAATTAATGTATATAATTCAGCTGAATCATCCACATGAAGGTAATGTCTAAAAAGGGTAATGCAGTTGCTGCATTCAAAGGATTTCTTTAATTTTTCACTAAAAATTTACAAAATACTGAGTAATATATTTTTAAGACATGAAACTATTTCTGTTCTGTACTGTTAAGTGTTTTGCTTTCCCTGCTCTTGCCGCTAGATGTCAGCTGAGTCTTTCAGAAAAAGTTCCCAAAAACGTGTGCACATTTCATTCTTCCTTCTAAACTGAGAGAGTGTGTGTGGTGGTAACATCCTGCTCACTGTTTGTGTATCTGGCAGTTTTAGTTTCAGGTCAGAAATTATCTTGCACATTACGGAACTAGAATTGAAGTTGCTCAATTGATAAGTCGTAGCTGTCAACACCTTCATAGTATTTGTTCAGCGGAACCAAATCTTGAGTGTCTAATAACCAACTAAGTAGATGACAACAACATTAAATCAAAATACTGTAAATGGACTCTTGACTTCTGAAAGAAAGGAATTTACTTGAAGGCAATATTCTGATTGCAGTGCTTAATATTTAACACGACATGTAGGTGCACAAGGGTGCAGCATACTTTTGTTTTCTGTAAGTTAAGTTGATAAAATGAGTAAAAATTTCAGTTTTTCCCTAATGTTTCCTTGTTCCATTTAGCACAAAGGTACCAAATATCCCTTCATTTTTAGTTACATGGAAGTTTAATACTGCTTTTTGAAGATGGAACGAAAGTCCTAAGCTGACCTATAACCCTCTACCCCATGCTTTGGTGTTTTTCTCTGATACAGGTTGTTAGGCTTCCACCAGCTCGCTAGATCTTTTACATATTTCCAAACTGAGAATAATAGTATCTTTAGGTTTTTATATTACATAATAATATTACAAAATGCATGTACTATAATACAGTGTAAGAAATGTTAAATATTGATAAATTATTATTTGATATAATATTTGATTGTAATATTTGGTATTTGATTAAAAAATTATGAACTATAGCTAGCTTATAAATTATTCAATAAATACTGTATGATAAAGTCCTATTTTTACGTCTCCTAAAGTATCTCATGGCAAATTTTAGAAAGAAATACCAGTATAGTTACATCTAACACAGTTATAAAGATACTATTGAAACTTAAGAAGTAGTGAACGGTAATGGAGTTGGTGTAAAACTGCCCGTGACATTACGAAAGAGCAAGCTGGCCTCATTTAGAGAAGAATGTGTCATGAGGTGTTCATAGTGACCTTTGTGGCCTCCTTGGTAATGTTTGCATTTTTGCTTTTTTGTGAAGGTTCCAAGACCTGAAATGTAGAAGTGGGTAGAAAGTAATTTCCTTTTCACGGAAGAACTTGCTTAACTTTGAAAACAATTTCATATCATAAATTGACATGAAAAACCAGTGCCTCAAACTGCCCCAGAAAACATTGAAATATGTGGAAGAAAAAGGAATGTGAAAGGAAAAGTCATAGAACCAGTCAAAATTATCTGATAATTTAAAGATCATTTACTTTTATTTTGTACTGAGACCCCAAAGGCATTAAAATATTTTAAGTTTTTATAAAATAATAAAGCTTTAGCTCTATGATCACCATTTCATTCTTTTACATATCTGTTTTTTCGTGTCTCGTGCTTCCTAAGTTCTTCCTTGTATCTTTGTCTTTTCACCTTCCTATTTGTTTTCCCTCATGGTCAGTATGCTTCCATTTATGAAGGCTTCCATTGCTCTTTAATTATAGCATGAGTATAACAAAAGGTGCTGCTTCTCCCTGCTACGTTTTGAAATTTTTAATTCAACTGTGGGAGGCAATGATAAATAGTGTTGAAAGCTCTTGTATGCCAGAATGCTTATCAAAATACCTCTTTATAGAAGTGAGTGATTGTGGTTTTATTTTGGCAATTTAAAGTGTCTTTTACTTACATGTAAAAGTAAAATTTCATTTCAGCTTCAGAGCATACATCAGAAATTGGATGTTTTAACACCAAATCAAAACATTTTACAATGTTTTAATTTTTCTAAATATTCTTTTTTATAGGTAGACTGTTACAACAAACTGGAATACTTTTGAGGAGATTAAATTTAAAAATCTGACCTGGAGGCTCTTAAGGATTCTTATTACTCCTTTCTGGAGAAAAAAAATTTTTTTTTTTCCCCTCCTCAGTTTTGTTTGTGCATATTTGAATTCTTGAATGAGATAGGGATATCATGATTTGTCAGAAATCACTATGTTCTGAAATCTGCTATTAAAATATGGGGGCCAATGATGAATAGTGCTGAAAGCTTTGATATGCCACAGTACTTACAAAACCCAAAACATTTGAATATATGTGGAGATATGCTGACTTTTGGTAATAAAATTTTGCTTCAAGATGCTGAGATTGTTGTTTTTAACTTTTACGAGATGAAATGCATCCACAAGGTGACTGGCTGCTTTGAGTGTTTGCTGTTGGATTTTTGTATTCCGGCATGCATGTATAGAAAAAAATCTGTATCATGTATGCTTCTCTCTCTGGTGGAGTTGCAGCTCAAAGGAGCAGCCAAGGTCAGCAAGGGTTTTATTAGTCGGTGTTTCCTAATGAGCTGTTCAGGCTTTTCAGCATTTCCATGTGGTGAACTGATGAAGGTCTCCCAGCTTGTGGTTAATTATTGATACTAATCTTGCCTAACTTAAAATGTTTCAGTCTTTCAGCTGCTAAATGTATGGTTACACCACTCTGTGTGTACTGTGTGCCTTTATGAATCTTCTTCTTGGCTACTTTGTCCTCTTGAAGGAATTCTTGCTGTTCGCTGCAGAGCCTCTATGAGATGCAAGAGAGGAAAAAATGTAAAGACTGAAAAAAAGCATAGAATTTAAGAGAAAAAAGAGACTGAAAACTCCTAAGAAATGGTATTAAAATACCAATTGCAGAACTCCTAAGGCTCCCAGACAATGGCAGCAACATTAACGTTTGTATTTCCTAAAATTGTAAAATCCCAGCAGGAAAAAAATCTTCTTGTACTTAAAAATTTGCATAGCCAATGCTAGAGAAGGTAAAGTAGCAGACTAGGGAACAAAGGACAGGAGCAGTAAAACAATAAGTTTTTACAGCAAGACGCACTTAATCTCCTTGGAACAACTTGACAGTTGCATCTTCATTCAGAAAGGAAGCTTGGAATGATTCACCATGTTGTATGAAGATATTCCCCGGTTCAATGAAGATATTCCCTGTGCTTAATTATGTTTTAAAAACTTGCACATTACAATTTCTATATTCATTTCATACTCTATAATGAAATTCTTGATGACATTTTAAGCATCTCTCCTGTGCTCTGATACTTATATGAAACAAAATTCTCCCCCTTCTTCTCCTCCATTGACTTCCTATTTTTCATACTTTTGATGCAATGCGTGCTTTTCATCCTTATTTTCCTTTAACAATATGTTTACATTGGGATTATTTTCTTGTCAGATAGCTTGAATATCCCAGAAGATCCTTCTTGCATTGTGTTGTGGTCTTTTTCAAGATGGCCACTTGCCATATTGCCATTCTGTTATTTTCAATGCAATTTCACTGTTAGACTTGGATTGTTTAAACTTCATGTCAGCTGCAGAATGCTGTTAATTCCACATGTTGATCCAAGGATTCACCTGTTTATTTAAGAAGTTACCACACGCCACATTCTCTATATTGAAATCAGTGAAAATCTCTTTAACTCTGTTTCAGAACATGGACATGGCAGTCCATAGTTAAAATGTACATAGAGCAGGACAATTCGTAGCATTAAAACTTCAGCAAGACTGAGTTCCTGCTCAAATTTAGACACATTACAAAACATTCTGCTGAATTAGGGCTAAAATGAAACTCTTAAAATTCATTATAACCTGCTGCGTTTTTCATAGTTTGTGAAAGGTGATTTATCCCATCACCTTGACTTAAGTAAATATATTGTCCACTTACGAGAATAAAGTAGAGCACATACTTTGAACAGGATGACATTTTATTTTCACAGATACTGAAGACCTCTGTAACATAGGAAAAAATTCTTTACAAGAGAAATTATTGAAGTGTCATAATGGAATTATAAAAGCCAC
Organism: Eulacestoma nigropectus; assembly: GCA_013397775.1. Lineage (NCBI taxonomy): Eukaryota > Metazoa > Chordata > Aves > Passeriformes > Eulacestoma > Eulacestoma nigropectus. Next base: position 1,279,345 of record VZTE01005847.1, on the reverse strand, counting down.
TAAAAATTAAGTAGTATCGAAGTTACCATTTTGATTTTGAAAACATGTACCCCATGTTTGCTTGCCAAAATTATCTGTGCTTTGACATTTACTACACCAGATATTTGTTTAAATCTAGTAGTTGTAAGGCATTTTTTCTGAATTAAATATGTAATGTTCTTTCATTTAAAAATTTTGGCTCTAATATTCCTGGATTTAGAACAGGGAAGAATTTGTCAAGGATAAACATTTTGCTGATATAGGGAAAATCTGTCTGAAATTGGAAGTTAAAATTTTTAAAATAAAACTATTTTTTCTCATGTTCGGTAAAGACCAGTTTTTAGCAGCTTCTGACTTTGCAAATCTAGTGATCATTGGTTACATCTTCTGGTGTTGAATAAACTTTCAATTGCCATTTCCACAAAGCCACCAAAGTTGTTATGAAATAACACTGGGTCAAAACTATGTTCCACTGATTAATGGTTGCCACAAGTTACTCTTGATTACGTGGGGATCACCCGTCAAAGGATACTTTCAAAATGAAAGTCTGTCTCCTGACTCCCTTATTCATGGTTAGGCAATGTGAAAGAAAATCCAGTGGAGAGCAAAGCAGACACCAAGAGCTGGACATGTGTATGGAGATGTGAAAGGTACAATTTTAGGTAAAAAATGGGGAGTAGAGATATTAGAACTGGGAGTCCTAGTAGTATATAGTCTTGAGACGCTACTCTGGCAAGATGAAGGGCAAAAGAGGTAGCCTGGAAATTAGGATAGGAAACGGTAGGAGAAAGATGTGGGTCTGGGCATCACAATACAAGTTTTACTTATATGTGGGCAATTTTCTCCAGAATATGTATCCTGGAATAAGAACAGTCAATTCAGTATTTAATTTTATTTTTGTTGGTCATTGAGCGATACCTTCCCTTGCTTATTAATCAAGATTTTATCTGAATATAAGTAGTTTCATTACAGTTTTTTCTACTGTCATAAGTTTTAATTTGTCAGGATGTTTAAGTATAAACTGGACTTTACAATTTGTGTTAGGGATAGGCATGTTATCTTACTGTTCATAGACTAATTTGCATATATGTTCAATCACAGTTCATTTTTAACTTACTTTGCAACTATATGTTGGATCCCAGAATCCCAAGATAGTTTTTTTGTAAAAGAAGGTGTCATTGGTGACTACTTGAGGAAAACTGACTAAAATGACTTGTGACTCGTCTTGCAGGAATTTTGGAGTTTGAGCAAGTGTAGAATCTGTTTTTCCAGGTCAGCATTATCATGCTGTTACTATACTAGTATTGTGTCTCTTTCTGACGGTCCACGCTTTGTTCTTACATACCTTTCAACTTCAGCACACATAATACAGAAGTCTTAAAAGCTTTCTGCTTTTTCGTTATAAAGTTTTTAACTTTTGTCTGAAATATCTTCCATCGTGTTCATGAGGTATTAGTTCAGTTGAAGAGAAAGTTTGTGCGTAGCTGCACTACGTGGAGGCATTGATGGAAATGATAAAATTAAGATTGCTCCAATTGCTCCCTTTTGAGTAATTGGCCAAGGCTGGCAGTATTTTTTTCAAATTCTATAATGGGAATGTCTAGGGTAGTATGGTGATGCATAATTAGCATGTAGTAGATGTTAGTTTAAAGTGAGTATGTATTTTACAGAAATACAGGGTCATTTCCATAATTGATGTTATACTTATGTTTATCCATGTAGAATTTCTTTTTCTTGTTTTAATTGCATGTGAGAACACTCTTCATTTTGGTGGAGAGGCTAATCATCTCTAAAAATTCTGACAACTTTTACACAAAAATTATGTTCATTGTGAAGAATGAAAATTGTCAGTTTCTAAAAGTGTAGAGTTACTTTTATTCATTCTCACGGCACTATTTGGCTGAATATTTCCTCTTGAGAAGTAGTATTCATTGCTGCTCATTATCCTTCTATAGATACGTAACTTTATCTTTGTTTACTGTTTTCCATGTGCTTTACTAATAATGCTTTTTGCTTCAACTTTTACTTAAACCAAATAATTGGTTGCAACTTAGCAACATATATCATTGCTTTCCTATATAGTTAACAAAGATTTGTTATAATGGCTGATCTTGTAGCCTGGTTGCCAAAGAAATTAGTTCTTCATATGGTGAAGCAATGTTGACAGTAAACTCTCCTTTCCATCCCCTCCCCAAAAGAAAAGGAAGAAAAGAGAAGAAAAACAAGGTTGCATTACAATTCTGGCAACATCAGCCACACTAATAAAATCAAATTCAATGTTGGTTTACGACTTTGAATTTATGTGGCTGCACAGGATCAAAGGATTTGTATCCCACTGGACTGCAAGGTCTATAGTTCATGGCAAAAAACCTCATCAAAAAGAACATTTTAGTAGTAGGGCTTTTCATTTTAATCAGCCGCAGTAATAAAAAAGCTGTTAGGTGTCCAAAAACATTCTCCCAAGATCAGAGACAACTTGCTCTCTACTACAATCAATTTTCTTATTGGATCCATACTGCCTCTGTAGTTTTTGTCACTGAAACTTCATCTTCAACTTGTTTTCAGCCATTTTTTTGCATTGTTTTCACGTTTTACATGCCAAATGTAAAATATGCCGTATGTGTCAGTAAAAATGATTCATGTAATTTCCCTGGCAGTTTAAAAATACTGTAATTTATCTCAAGTAAATTATCATCAAAACAAATTATTCATATAGAATTTTAATTATCAGTGTATATTTCTACATATTGTATTTTAAAGTATTTTATTAGCAATATTTGGGGTTTTTTTTCTCCTTGCATATAATCTGAACAACACCACAGAGAATAGGTATTAGTATTTTTGTATCTATACACACATAGTAACTGAGGCTGTCCTAAGACTAAGGCAGCAGCTGCAAGTGAGAAGCAGAGTAGGATAGTAACTACAAAATTTGGGATAGGAAAGGAATGTTTGCATTTTGCGTGTTAACTGTTCATGGTCCTAGTTCAACAAAAGTTTGAAATTAGTTTTTAACTTATGATGTGGTTTCATTCTTTTATTAGCTTTGCCTCAGAGAAATTACACTCAATATATCATTTACATTTAGTGGTGTGTTTCATGCTGAATCACCTCATTGCATTCTGCAGAATTTAAATGTTTAGCAGAGGTTAACAGTATTTAGAGATTTTGCTGATTAAATGGTCCACAAAATTACCAGTTTTCCTAGAAATTTATAATTGGTCTCAATTTAACTGGATACCCATTTTTTACATATTATGTAGGATTTATTTTTCCTAGTAGCATAAGCTATCTTACATTTAGGAAGAACCAACACATGGTCACTTTCTACAAGGATTGCTCCTTTTGCATGGCATGACAGGTAGCTGCTGTACACTACTTTCCACAGATTCTAGTGGGTGTGATATTCCATTCTCTGGGAGGTCACTGCTGCCTGAGACATGCAGGCTTAAACTGGTTTTTGTCAGCTGAATATTTTCATAGGTTTATTATTTTTAAAAGCATTCATTCAAATGAGAAACTGTAGTATTAGTGGGAATTTTATAAGTTACCTACCAAACATTTCAAATCTACATAAAATGTTCAATTATCTATTGTTAATATTATTTATTAATAACCTGAAATTTACCCCTTGAAGCACATGCTGTTAACAGTTGGCTTTTTTGAGTACTATTTAGTCTAATTTTTTTGAGGTTTTTTTGTCATTTGTCTCAAGGAACGACATTGTTTAGCAAATGTGCTGTGGTAAGAAGTTAGTGAATCCAAGGCATTAATAATTTTCTGTTTGACATAAATCAGATACAAGAAGAATTTCGATTCCAGTGAGATTTCTCTGTAGGCACAGAGATTGCACAGTAGAGTACATCACTTTCTGGATGATGAAGTGGACATAATAGGATCCATAAATGTGAAGTGTGCTGTGGAGTACAATGGACATCATTAGAGAGATTTTTCCGTATACTTGGATTCATAATGTTTGCAGGATCTTACCAAGAAATTTCAAGGACACATCAGGGGTTGTATCTGATTATTTAATTAGAAGTTATGGAGAAGTTATTTACCCTTTTTAGGTGGGTTGATCTGAGTAAAGTGACATGTAGGACAGCTGTAGAAAAAGAACTAGAGATGAGCTGTTGTGAGCTACATATTGTATAACAAAATTCTCCAAGTGAGTTAATTTGTGTAATCTAAAATGGTTGGATGGTAGTTCTTAACCAGGAAAGGACTAAAGGAAGGATGTGTATATGGAAACAATACCTAGGTGAATGTTTCTTGACAGAAACATTTACAGAGCAGACACAAGGCAATCAGGATGAGGAAAGCAAACTTTAAGGTAACCTGGAGATCGCTCTGTGAGGAGCATGGAAAAGAGCACAGAACATTAAGAGATGGTGGAAGGTCCACAAAGAGCTGCAAGAGAAGATGCTGGAGCTGAAAAGAATATAGGACTGTGTACAGTCCGTAACGCAAGGGGCGGTTTGTATCTTGCACAGAATAGTCTCTTAAAATACATGGTTCTGGTCAGAAAACATCTACACTGTCTTTGTCTCATAGATCTGCTTTGCATGGCTGTTCATACTCTTCTGATAGTGATAAAAATAGAGTTGTGTTTGTTACCTTATACTTAGGTGATCACTGAAAGCTTATCACTAGCGAGAAAGAATCAGAATCACGGAGTCATAGAATGTGCTGAGTTGTAGGGATGGACCCATGAGGGTCCTCAAGTCCAACTCCTGGCCCTGCCTAGGACACCCAAGGATCACTCCATATGCCTGATTCAATTCCTGTTCCTACTGTATTCTACTGTCAGCAGACTTGAGAAGTCCAGTTGTGGATTGATTTTTTTTTCTAAACTCATGGTACATATATATTATTAAAAAAAGACAAACAACTTTTTCCTGTTCATTGTCCTTATAGATCCACTAGACTCAATATATACAAATGCACTGGCCTTTGCAACTGGAAGGATGTTAGCCTGGCTATTACTGATTTTGAGTCCTGGAAAATGGTAAAGAAGGTGAAGACAGAAAGCATATAGAAAGAATCAAATTGTTATAGAATGGCATTTAATTTAGGAGAAAAATACACTTATAGTAATTAAAAAAAATGAAGGGTGTCAACAAGCCTATAATGAATATAGCAATTTCAGTGACACATTTTCAGTGTAGTATACAGTTGAATATGCTTAGAAGATGAAATAGGAAAGTTGAAGGGGGAAACAGCACTGGGAATTGCTAGGAAAGGAGTTAAGGGAACAAAACAAAGAGATAATACAAGTGACTGTATAGAGGGAGGAGAGTGAAGAATAACTGAAGATCTTCATAAATGTATTTTAACTTGGTATGCAGTACTGAGTCTATACAAAAGCAGTATTTAAAATGTGTTATAAATGCAAACTAATTCAGAAATGTCATGACAATGTTTCTGGCTACACATCCAGAATAGTTCTGACTGAAACTGCAACAGTGAGATGGAAGAATATTAGAAATATAAAAATATTAAAGAAAACATAAGAATATGTAAATTTAAATACTCACTATAAAAATTACATGCTTTTGAATGTTTTTCAGTAGTGAAAGCAGCTATCATTCTGTTAATACCTTCAGTTTCTTGTTCTTTTTTTGTATTCAGAGAAGGGCAGTTTGCTGGTTTTGAAATTTTTCTAACAAAGAATTAGAAAACCCCAGAAGTAACAGCAGATGGAGTACAAAACAGTGCATTTCTCCAGTATAATTTTTCCTTAGATTGCCGTTAAATATCTACTTTTATTGAGTAGAGTATTGCTTTCTCAGACACTCATTCAGTTGTTCATTTGCCTGTTTTTTTAAAAATAGGATATATATTTTCACTGTAAATATTTAAATTGTAAAAGTTGAAGTGAATTAGTGCTTGAAATTTTATGTGAATTTGAAGTCATTTTTAGTCCTATATATAGGTAATCATGCACTTGGTATTTAAAAAAAAAATTGTATGTTGCAGTGTGAGTAGGTATATTTTAATTATGTGCTATGCTAATAATTTTATACTCCAAAATTGCTGGCTATAAGACTGTATTTCTTTCTTAACTTCACAAATGCCAATTAAATAACTGAATATAAAAAATATAAATAGAAAAACATTGTTTTGTATACCAACTACTTTTGCTACATTTCCTCTATAAAGCTATGTATTTATTATTTTTAAATTGGAAAGAGAATTGGACTCTGTATGCACTGCCTACACAAAATATTTAGAGATCTGGGAATGTTTGAGAATGGTCAGTCATTACTTTTTACTGTGAAGTGTAGGAACAATCCTTGCTGTGTGCTCTTGACAATGATGACATACCATATGTAACTGTTATGTATGTTGAGGTATTTGTTAGAGAGGAATTTTGATTTTTATGTAAACTGGCATGGGTTTGACTTTTTTTTCCCTGTGGAGAAATCCTTTGCTAAATCTCTGATTGTTGTTAAAATTTAAAACAAATGTATGTTTTTTCAAGGACAGAGATTCAACAAAAAAGAGCTTTTTTTCCTTTGTCAACACAATAGAAGAATAAAAAGTGTGAACTCTTCCAAAAACTGAAGATTAAATTACTTAGAATGAAGAAAACCAAGAAGTTAGAGTCGCTCTGTGAAAAATTTGTTTTTCCTCTCTTTTCTGTGCACACTACTTTGATGGCCAAAATACTATTAAGAAAAAAAGCTGTAAAGTCTGTAAAAAAGGCTTTTCATTGGCAACTCAATAATTCTTACCTTTTTTTTCTTTTTTTTCTTTCTCCTTTTTAATATCCTTCCTTGCTGGAACATTTCCACATCTAATAACTATATCCCTAGATACTTTGTGTCTTCTTTGTTCCCAATTTTTTCATTTTCATGGCTTGGCATAAGTAACTAATTAGATGTAACAATCACTGTATAAAAGTCAGAGGAGGGAATAAAATCGAGCTCACTTTCTCCGTAATATGTTATTTTTCCACTCTAATTAGAGTAAAAACTTGTAAAAGTGTGTGTTTCTCAGTTAAAGAAGAGGTCTGTCTCTGATATACCTAGAACAGCTTTGTTCATTAAATGTGTCATTTTTACACAGTCACTTTTCAGAGTAGAATTACACTGTAAATGCTAGTGAAAAAATATCAGGCATTGACTGTGGAGCATGAACTTGCTAGTTTCAAAAAAAAGGTTCTGCATATTGCTTGCTCTGAGCAGTGTTATAGAGAACTTTTTTTATATTTTACTGTTAAAATTCTCAGGATTTTTTTAAACGTTTATAGTGCAAGTAAGTCTTGACTAATAACAAGTTAGCAACTGATTTTTGAATGTAGATTGCTGTAGAAATTTATACTTTCCTTATATTCGTTCATACACGTCGTTCTACAGCGTCTCAGAGCAATTCTGTGCCATGGTTAAAAAGTTTCTGTTTACATAAAATCACATCATATAATGCAGTAACATAACAACAAATATACTTGAGTTGATTGCATTTAACTGACTATATTGACTGTATTAAGTGAGACTGTAATCTTTCTTTAACACAGAGCACAGAGAAAAGCTGTCACATTGGTATTGAGATTTGTCCGTGTCAATCTACATTATAATTTCAAAGACATTTAGACAACCTGTTGGTTACATGAATGAGAGGATTTAGTCTTTAGCTTTTGTGATTAATTTATGATTTATCATCTGATACTGTAATGGTTAATAGCAGTATGGTGCACTAATTCAATATTCAGAATTTTTCTTGCTTAAGGATGTGCTTCATAATTTCCTGCATCCAATCGGACCAAGCCTGAGTTGTTAGTATTGTCAGAAAATATATCTTGCCTTTTTTTCTGTGTTGTGTCAAGTCACTTAACAGGTGCCAAAAGGAGGTCACTGAAGTCATACAGCAGAGGGATGGGTGTAAAGGGATAAAACACGAAGATGCTGGAAAGCCAATCCGAACCCTCCTGTTGTTTTCCAGGTTACAGTGTATCAGTATTTTTGGATATTTGCATAATCCTCCTATATCATGTATTTTAGTAATTTTTTTTTTTTTAAGGGGTAGCTTTTATTTTACCCATTAACAGAAGTAATTTTTTAGGAAGAGGGTAATACAGGCCTTCTAAGCTTATATATAAATGTCTGTGTTCAAGGGATCTGAGAGTCAGCTGGGATCATTTGCTTGGTGAGTTGATTTTACTCAAGGAAAATGGATCGTGTCCATTTCAAGGGCAGATACAGACAAATCTTGACGAATTAAAGAAACTGATTTTTAAGTGCAACTGTACTAGTGAGGCCTGAAAAGCCAAATAGGCAAGAACCTTCTTTAGTCAGAATCAGAGGTGCAAAAACTCTGAAACCTGCGTTCCAAGCAAGAGCGGATTTTTGGAAGCAAAATATGTTTTATCAAGGAGAAGGAACTGCCTGCTTATTCAACCTCTTCAAAATGGGTATTGAGTGGAAATTGGAAGAAGAGGTACATTAGCCAGGAAAGACTAGTTTTAGAATTCAGAGTAGAAAAGGACATTTGACAACACTCAAGCTGAATCACTCTTGCAAAGGAAATATAAGGGTTCACTGAAAGTATTCTTCAGCAATAGACACAGAAAGAAACTAAGGGAACAGAGTGAACATTATCCAGTAAGGGTGAGGTGGAGACAAAAGGTGTTGTTGATTGAACATAGAAAATTAAGACCAAATGAGCTACCCCAAATTTCAATAGCAATGATCACGAACACAGGGACGACATTTCTGTTAAACTGAAGAAACACACAGCTTTTGGTACTGAATAAAGCACAAAGATAACTTTGTTGCATATGACAATTATTTTTATCCTAATAAAGAGTTGACTCAGTCTGTGATGTGCTGTTCTTCGCCGATCCTTTTCCCTTAGAATTGCCGTACTACTGATCAATCCCTTCTGTACCTATGTATGCTGCAGCTCTCTTTCTTGAATTGTAGCCTGTATTTTCAGACTATTTCCTTGTCAGATAAAATTATTGTGAATTCTGAATTTTAATAGTGTAGTTCAGCTTAATAGCATAATATTGTTTGTCTATTTAATATTGCCAATGAATGCAAGAAAGATTGTACCAAAGTAAGGCAACTTTTTTCAATAATGCATTGCTGTATGGATTAGGCTTCAGATGTACTTTCAAATTGATGATTGAAATCTGATTTCAGCACATTAAGGCTTTTTCTTTTAAGCTAGGATGAAAAGAGTAATAAGGTTTTATTGAAATATCCGTGCCTCTAATATGGTATTTGTAACAGTAATCTGGAAAAATATATCTCTACTGTCATGGAAATGTAGGCAGCTGTATAAATTTTGTGTGTGTTTGTGTGTACAGGAGAGGGAGTAATATGTCAGTGGCTGACTGGCAAGAGTCACTGATACAATGAAAAGCCAGAGAACCTCAATAGACCAAGGCTTGAGGGCTTAATTTGATACACTCTCTGAAAGAGCAGATTAATGCTGCAAGAAAATGAAATGGTCAGGGGAATAGAAATACGTTCCTTGCACTAGTTTATTTGGTGTTGAGTGTAGCTGTACAATCCAGATTTCTTATGCGTATGTTGCTGGGAAGCAAGCAACCAGGCTTCTATACCAGTCAGCAAAGTGACAAATGCAGTTTTCAAATGAAAAAAACTGATATCCTTTATATCTAAAGCTTGCAGATAAACATCTCCTACATTGTTCTTTGTAGTGTCTTGCTTTCATTTTATGCAGAAATTTACACAGAAATTTCCTTTGATAGATTTCAAAATCCTCTACCCCTCTTCAGAAATAAATCATTCATGCATAGGGTGGCTTTCTAAGGTTTCGTTTCAGCTGCCTTCTCTTATCTTCTGCTCCTCCAGCCTCTTTCCCACACCTTCCCACCCTCAGATATCTTGTTTCCTGCTGAATTTTTTTTCCATTTCATCTTGCTTAAAATAGTTGTGACCAAACTATTATATTCTGATGGTGTTTGCTCTCCATTTGATTCATCATACGACTTTAGAGCATTTAATCTCATTTTAAGAAATATTTTCCAGGAAGCAGACCTTTATTAAGAATATGTATGTATTATTTATGTGTATATATAAAAGATAGTACATATTAATATTCATATTCCTGACACTTTTGTTGAAAATATTATTATAGGTATATAAGCTGAATAGGTTTCAATATTACTTAATCTTACTTTGGTGAATACAACTTACTCTGAGATGAAAAGTAATTAAAGTAAAAAGTTGTTTTATTATTAAGTATATTTTTTCTAATTAGTAATGCTTAGTAATTTTAGCTTTAATTCTTGTTTATGGAATGGAAATAAGTAATGGAAAATAATTCTGGAAATGTGAAAGTTTTATGCTTTTTCTTGCTTTTCATTCTTTCACCTCAAATATAATTTTCACTTTAAACTACCAATTGTATATTTTAAGTTAAAGACTGGAGGTCTGTATTTGGGAAGGCTTATAATACTAACACAGTTGCTTTCCTTCCCATTTAAGTGTAATAAATAGTTTTGTTAGATACTGTGCTTGTTTTACAGTGTGTTTTTAAGGTGGCTTCAGATTTACTGCTGGGAAAATCTCTAACGTTCAAAGTAAATTGTTCTATGAGGGAGTTTTTGATGTCCAATAGGAGCAAAGTACTACGATAAAAAAAAATTAAAAAAAAAAACAAAACAAAAAACAGTTAAATTCCTTAAGGCAAACTTAGTTCATCACCTCATTTATGGATCAGAATGCCAAGTTTAAAAAGAAAAGGAATTTCTCTGGAGCAATTCAAATGGCAGAAAATCTTGTGATAGTTCAATTGAACTAATAATAAAGCTAAGCGCCAATAGAGTAATAGTAGGAAAAGGAAAAAAGCTAAGCAAATGTACTGTGTTGCACATATTTGTCTTGAGTCTTCTATAAAACTAATAGAAATTGAGTTGTTTCCAATGCAGATCTCTGATTCTCTTTGTAAGACTTTAATCTTGCCAATGTAAAGGAGCATTTTGTACCCAGTATTTTTGGATTGTTTACTTTGGATTTTGCCTTAAGAAATTGATTAGAATTCAAGCTGATCATACTCCTGTAAGAAGTAACGTATCTTGTTTGCGTATCTAGTCAAGCTTCATTTTACAATATAAAATCACAGTATATTACACTGTATTTGCCATACTGAGCTACACATGTATGACTTGGATGAATATTAGTTAATGCTGTAAACTAGTAGCTCTGACCTAATACTCAAATTGGAATGGTAAGTAGGAAGTGCTATGTTGCCATTTCTGACAAGCGCTGTGTGGGAATTTTAGGTGTAAATTGCTGTGCCTGTAGGAATTGGGGAAAACCACAGCTTATTAGCTATTTCTGTTGAAAGGTTGGCTTCCCTTTTGTAGAGGGATCCTAAAAGAACCATGAAAAACTCTCTTTCAGAAGTCTTTGCCTTGCAAAGAATCATGGTAACATCAGCCAGCTGCCTGATAGTATCATGACATAACAGAAGATAACTTGTAGGGACCTAGTAACCTAGAATAGCAGTATTGGATTGTATTGGATTATTTAAAGGAGATATTTCTGTGCCAAGTGTTTTGTATCTTTGACGTATGTTGAGAAAAGTGGGGTTTTTTCCTTCCTTCCTTACTTATTCAGTGAAATCCTCTTGATTCTCTTGGTATAATATTTATTTTCCTGAGTTGTAGATTAAAATATATCTGGAAGAACTGAAATTTTAATCTAATAGTAAAGATAAACTTCAAGAATTTATGTGTACCTCTGTGAATTTTATTGATGATAACATTTAATAGATTGGGAAATTATTTTGTTTATGTAATGTTTTGTCTTGAATGAACTTCAACCTCTGTTGTGTTTAATCTATTTTTTACTTCCTAACATGTTATCTCTCTTATGAAATGAAATAAGAAATAAACTCATGTCATTAAATAAAATAACATTTGAAAAAGGTACCTTTTTTCCATAATATAGCATTAATTATTGCATTCAATTAAAACCCAGTAAGTCTGCTTAAAGATAATGTACAACTTAGAATTTGCCCAAATCAATGCTCTGGATTTTTACTTACAAAATACGTTTTGTTGAAACGCACCCTGCTTACATTTCTTTAAAGATTAGTAATTGTCCAATTATGTAATAGCTTGCAATAAAACCATTTAGAACTGGGAAAGGGAAGTATTTCTCCCTTTGCTTAATGTAAGAACATAGTTTAAATGTGAAGATTTTTAACAGACTACAAAACAAACACTTCAGAAAAATATTTGCACTAAGGGGTTTTTTTCTTGTTGCTCTGCAGTCTCAGTTTGAGCTCAGGGTATTCCATATTCGTGGAGAACATGCTGTATCAACTGCTCAGCTTGAGGAAACCATTGCACATCTGAAGAATGAGCTTGACAATAAATTAAATAGAAGAAATGAAAAAGCAAAGGATATTGGTGTTTCTACTGAAGATGATAACCCACCAAAGGCATACCGAAATGTATATATACAGACTGACAGAGAAACTTTCATAAAGCCTAGTGAAGAAGAAAACAGAGCTGTGAAAAATAATCAAATAGTACCCAAAAAGCTTAATATTTCTTCTTTGACACATAGTATATCTGCCCAAAGTGAAAATAAGGACAATTACAATGTACAGTCGTCAGAAAGTGTCTTGTCTTGTCAAACGAAACAAATGTTGCCGCCTCCTCCTCCACCACCACCACCACCACCGCCACCACCTCCTCCTCCTCCACTTCCTGATTCTTCACTGTCATCTTTAGTTCCTCCACCACCACCTTTGCCAATGGGTCCGACTTCACTGACATCTCAGTTTGGACCTGGTCCACCACTGCCACCTCCGCTTTCTGAAGGCTGTAGGAATTTTCAAGCACCACCACCACCACCGCTTCCAGGGCTGGGACCACCTGTTCCACCTCCACTGCCTGGATCTGCGTTACCTCCACCCCCTCCACCTCCTGGGCCTGGGTTCTTCTTTAATAGCACTTTATCTTCAAACCAAGGTCCTCGAAAACCTGCCATTGAACCTGGCCGTCCCATGAAGCCTTTGTACTGGACACGAATACAACTGCAAGATAACAGGTAAAATATATTTACTTGGACCTAGAGTTGCTACTTATAGGTCATGGTACAAGGATGGGTATACTATTCAAGACTTAGTAACAAAAAGTTAACTGTAGGAATGTATAACAAAATCAGTCTAGAGACATGGAATTTACACACTTACAGAAAAAAAATGGAATCAGTTCTAGGAGTCTAAAAATCATAAGTTGTTTTAAAATACTACATTTAAATTAAAATTATACATATTATAAATGAAAATTTTTTGCATCATAACAAAAAGATGGGTTTTGGGGGGTTTTTTCCCCTATAATTCAAGCAGTGCATGGATAACCATAGTGACAGGGTGCTTCCCAGATTTAGCACTAAAAGATAAAATGATAGCCAAGAGATTAGAAAGATATTTTTTTTCTTATAATTAAGTCTGAGTTAGAATTAGAATTGAAATGTTGAAGTTTGGTCAGGTGAGTACTTAGTTTCATTTTTGCTTTCTAGTCACTTCATGTGATCCTGTCTTCAGAGAACTATGTTGTCTCATCCTCGATGATTCCAGTTCTAGAAACTGGAAGCAGTTAAGCCGGACCCTAACCTCTGTATAATTCTGTCAGAGCAGGAAGAGTACAGCATATGTATAAGCATATGCAGCTCAGCAACCTGTAGCATGAAGTGTCCATTATGGACAAGTCTCAGTACCGAGGGAGACCTCCACAGCTTTAAAAAAAATAGATATAAAATTAAAAAAAAAATACCCATCTTACTGTGATTTAGTGCAGGGATAAAATCCTAGATGTGCTTGAGGGAAGGATGCCATCCAGAGGGACCTTGGTATGCTTGAGTAGTGGGACTGCAAACAAGGCCAAGTGCAAGGTCCTGCACCTGAGTTGAGGCAACTCCCAATGTCAGTAGACTCTGTGGAATAGAGGAGGTAAACTTAGATGGAATGTAAGGAAGAAACTCTTTACTGTGAGAGTGGTGAGGCACTGAAAGGTTTCCCAGAGAAGCTGCAGATGCCTCTTTCCTGGAAGTGTTAAAGGCCAGATTGGATGGGGCCCTGTGCAGCCTGGCCTAGTGGAGGTGGTCCCTGCCCATGGCAGGGGTTTGGAATGAGATGATCTTCTAAGTTCTTTCAACCCAGGTCACTCTGTGGTTCTATAACACTATTCTAGTAGTGTATTCTGTTGTACCAAATTCAAAGTTACCATGAAATATACTGTTTCATTGATTAGTTCGTAAGTAGTCATTTGGTAAACAGGCACAAATAAATAATTTTTGGACAGGTTTTTTAAAATGATCCTACAATCTTTGTTTATGCTACCCATTTATTTAGCTGACGGGAGAAAAGCAGTTCTCCCATTTACACTTTCTGAGCCAGCACAGATGCCTTACTGCCAAAGTAGAATGTGGCTTAAAGTGCTACTCAGCTGCTCTTTTGGATTTGAGAACCTAACTTTCTTGCTTGTGTTTATTAGTATAATATAGAGCTCATTAAAAGGGATGGCTCAAAAACCATTTTGGGGGGATGCTTAAGTGACACAGACTGTTTTGTTTTGATGAGGAGTTGTTCGTTAATTCAGGTCCTGCGTTAATGCCAGTAATGAAATTTCATGATTATTTTGACCTTAAAGTTCAAATCATTATTATCTGTGTTCAAAATTATGTTAGCTTAGCAACAGTTACCAAGATGCTAAATTTAAACATTTTAATAAGTTAAATTATATTACTATATATGGCTTACAGTCATAACACATCATAATATGTGCTATACAATATATACACACAGTATATTATGTACTGTACTATATACTATGACTATATAATATATTATGAATTACTAGAAATCATTTATTATAGTTAATTTTATAATAATGACTTTATATAAATTATTTAAATTATTTGCTATTATTATTAATATTTTATTTTTAGGTTTCTCTATTATATTTAAAGTGTTAAAGTAAATATCTGCAGTTAAGTGGATTTAAATGTGAGTTTTATTTTACTTTACAGCTCTGAATTTATTTTGATGAGAAAGTACCATTATTCTGATATAATTAAACATTGTAAGGTGTTAATGTTTTATATAAAATATTTGACAGGAACAAAGAAATTAATGAAATTTCAGTTGTGTACTCCTAGTTTTTTAGAATTAAAAACATTGAAATATTTTGGAGCAGGAAGCTTGAACATTTTGGTTTTACTTTCCCAATATTACTTTGGCATAATTGTTTCATAGTGAATAAATAGTTGGTCCATAAATAAACTTTATTGTAATTCTTCCTGTTGAATCAATGAAATCAAAGTTTTCTTTCTGCAATAGTGCTTGTTCACCAAGCTTTTGCAAGGTAATTCATAGCATTCTGATGAACTACAGGTCACCAGATGTAATGGTCCAGCATTTTCATGGTCTGTATTAGAACTGGAAATTTCTTCAAGGGTTTGCTGCTCAGATCAGAAGCTGTCCAGGACTTCTTGTTGCAGACCCAGAAAGAATCCTTTATTCCTCGGTTGCAGAGCCAGAAAGAATCCTTTATTCCTCGATATTGCTGACATGACAACTAATACCGGGAAGAGTGAGGCTGTGGAGCTCTAAGCATGTCCTGTGACACAGAATATGCTACATCAGCAGATGCTAATAGAAAAAAATAAAGAGTTCTTTAAACATTCATGATAGTAGACAGTTGAGTATTAAGTTGAAAAAAGATCCTAAATTTGAATGAGAAAAAAAATTTGGTTCCTTTCGAATTGGTAGATTTTCCATTTTGTTGCATATTACATTTATGTTTAGTGACATCAGCCATTTGTATTTTGTAGTGGTTTTCATGACTCTTTTTTAATTGCAGATAATTTCACTGCCTTTTAGTGACATCTGCTGGAATAAGTGGTCCCACCTTCTACTGATAAACAGACAAGAACACTCAAAAGTTTTGTCCCACATATTTTCCTGAAACATTGAAATTTTGAAACAAAATCCTTTCAGAATTGATGTACAGAGTTTGTAGCTCTACATATTATTTTCCTCTAATCCAGATAAAACCAAAGGATTGTTTAAACAATCTCCCAACTGATCCAAAACTAAATCTGGTCTTGGAAGGCAAAAAAAGAAGGAAAGGTAATCCACATATAAAATTTACAGTTGGTTGAATGGAGAAGAATACTGGCTAGTCTCCCAAAATATAAGCCATATAATTTCTCTAGTTTTTCAGAACTGCAGCAGGGATAACAATGAGCATACAAAATCTGCGGATGACATTAAGTAAATCAAATCCTATACAAATTACCCCAAATGCTCTTAAAATATGCTTGAATAAAGTTTGTTTACTATTTGTTGATATTGTTTGTTTTTATAGGTCTAAATAGATTAATAGGAATTTCTCAAAAAAGCTGCCGTTGAAATACTCCTAATCCTAGTTGAAGTGGCAGAAATCTCTTGAGATGTATTTTCACAAGATGCAGTTGTTGCACGAAGAACTGTACAATACGAATGACGCATTTGGATAGTCTAGCAGGCACGGGCTAAATAGCTGAAACTAATAACTAAAACTAATAGCAAAACTTTATGACTCCTTACAAGAGCAAGATACAGGGAAGGAATGCTTTTTGTGTTCCTTTGAGTTTAAATCTATCATGGATTTTCATCTATTATCGTTAAATCTATTATGCTTTCTCATAAATGTTTAGAAACTTTATTATTGCCTTTCCCTTTATAGGAAAACTGCTATGCCAACATTATGGGAATCACTGGAAGAACCTGATATACTTGACACTACTGAGTTTGAATATTTATTCTCCAAAGACACCACTCAGGAAAAAAGAAAACCATTATCAGAGACTTACGAAAAGAAAACCAAGGCCAAAAAGGTATTTATTGGTTTTTTGTTCATCTTTTTTTTCGTGTGTTATTGTTTAGTCTTTCATTTTGAGAAAACTCCCTTTTAATTTTTGGATTTTTTGTGAATGAGCAAGCAAGCAACTTACGGATTGCTGATTCAATCTCAGTTCTCTTGCTTGAGAATGCAGGGCTGTTATTTACCTTGGAAGATGTTTTGCCTTTGATAATGAAAGTTCCACATCCCAGTGAGGTAAGAAAAATACTAAATAGGAGAACAGATTTAAAGTTCTAATTCATATCTGCAAATTTCAGTATTGCAGGCCATTACCTGCCCTTGAGCTGTTTTATAATTAATGCCTGTCATTCGTTAACTCTAGCAAACCTCTCTTTCACTGAGATTAATTTTATTGGAAAAATAAAATTTGAAGCAACATTTTGAATAAGGAATGCCAATTTTTTTTTGTCCAGTATAGCTAAGGAGTTGTGCCAGGAAGGGACAGGACAATCATGTCTTTAATGGCTAAAGCTACATGCAGTAGCCATGTCATTGCCGTTGAGCAGATACTGTCTGCTTCAGATGTGATCCATTACTGAGAGAGCTGGCACTTGCCAATTGGGATGTGCAGATAAGAAAAAGAAATGGCGTTAGTTGTATTTGCTGCCAGAAAGATTCTAGGCTGAATAATAATCAATACTGTTTTCCTAAACCAGTGTGATTACACATCAGAAACTACGGAAACATTTACTGTGTTTTAAATCTCTTTGAGTTTACCTGCTTGGAACCACAAGAGGGCACTTTGCATGTGAGTTGTGCTTGCTGCCTTCGATTTTATGATACCTAGAATGCGAAATACATATTCGTGTTGGTGCTTTCAGATTTTCAGAACATCTTTGATCATAGATTCCCTGTATTGTATCTTAATGTAACAGCTATTGAGAAGTATCAATAAGGCTATAGAATTTATAGCATTCAAATTCATGTGATGCAAAAAATAAAAAATTAGAAGTGGGGCCTGGATGGGGAACAAGCGGCATTTTTAAATACACATCAAAGAAACAATTGTTACAGTCCTTCAAATATTACACTGAAGTTGGACGTGAACATCTCTGTGAAAAATAATTTGAGATATTTTACTTGACAGGTACTTGAAGTAAATGTGATGTATAGCAGCAGCTGTATTCATAAACTGGATTAGTTCACGTATCTTATGCCTTCTTTCTAATATTTATTTTTACATTTCATTAATTTACCTTTTTTAGAAAGAATTATGTAATAAGAAATACAGGTTTCTAAAGAACTTTGAAGAATATAATCACTGTAGTTTTAATGGGGAATCAACATTCACAAATAGTTGCCTTTTTATTTCAAAATCTCAGTAGTTAAAGGCGTGTATCTACTTCTCCAAGGGAGTGACAGCAAACCAGGTACAGAATTAGGCCTTTATACTGAAAGATGAAATTGTGTTTTTCTTTTTCCTTTCTGCTTTGTAAAGTAACTTACTTGTTTGAGCAGCTTGATTTTTTTAACGCTCTCTCTTGGATTAGCCAAAATTGAATTGGATAATACTTATAGAACATATTGGTATAATAATACGCATTATTTCTTGTGAGCAACCAGTGTATTTTCATACAATGACATCTTTTTTATTTTTATCACTGTTTTAATTATTCTGCTTTGTTATTAAAGGTAAATTTACTATTCTAAGACAATGGATATATTTACTGAAATTAATGAAATTAAAGAGGTTCCTTTAAAATACTGTATGAAAATACAAAAAAAATTCCAGAAGAGATAAATTCAGAATTAAATCTATTGCTGTGTCTTTAGTTTGGTAAACTGATGGGATAATCATGGCTTTACAAACCATGGGAACTGTAGAGTTTGCCATGAGAATTTAGAAAACTCATGATCAGTAATGTGAAACATTCAATCATTTGGTCAATTTAAAAATTAAAAATAAATCCACTTTTAGAATTCAAAGAAAATTTTAATTGAGTACAGAAGTATTTTCTTTTAGTATATCCTGTCTTTTCACCTTTCTCACTTAAACGACTCATAGTAGCAGCTGAATATTTTTACAGAGAGTTGGCCTTCTTAGATGGTCCTGTGTTTTTCTTTGTCTCTCTGAAAGCCTTTGCAGGCTGGTTCCAGTGGATCAGTCTTGGTGGGCTGCAAACAATACAGTCATAGAGAGGCATTTTATTTATTTACAGGAGGGTTTATTCGTAGATAATTACAGAGAGCTCCTGTAGATCAATATAAAGCTGTCAGTTTGGCTGGTTTCCTTTCTGGTTTCTCATGCTTTTTCTTGGCTCTCAAACTTTCTTGCCTTTTTTCTAACAATTATATCTACTAGGGTTTTAGCGAGAATCTGTTTCTTTGCTTCAATACATAAATTTCTGCTTGTCTGGTCTTTAAAATGGTACCAGTGTCACATTGTAGGGGATTGTATAGTCTGGTTAAAGATGCTTTCTACAGACATTAAGAAAGACTTATGAATCTTATGAGGCTCATCATATATTACAGATTTAGCTGATGCTGTGTCATGTACTTATTTCTAAATTCCTTTATTGTGTTCTCTAAAAGAGCCTTCCAGAGCAAGATACAGGTACAGAGATAAAATCTTGAGTTGTAGTTTGTGTTTGAAATAGTTAAGCTGTTTTATTTAATGATGCCTGTTAAGACTGATCCATTCACTGCATTAACCTCTTCTCTGCACAAACGATGCCCTATTTCATACCATCTTATACAAACTAAGTTCAGCGTCCTTGGTATTTAGAAAAATGACAGACCAATAGATGGTGCAGGTCTGCTTATTAAAACATGATTATTTAGTACTTTGCTCCTTGAATGAGAATTAAATCAGTGCCTCCCTTAAAATCAAGTTCCTTTTTCAACTGGAAGTAAGATTTTATCTTTTGAATTAGAGGATAGTTGTTTCTCATTTAACTCCTTTGCAGTTCTAAATAAAACAGTATTATTCCGTTTATTCTCAGAATTATTAGTCGTGTGAAACCAGTTGGAATAGTCTGTATGCTTAGGCCATGAAATGAATGCTTCTGTGGAAGGCCTATAGAAATTTCAGTTTGTTCTGTTCTTACCCGTTTTTTCACATAGTAGGCACTGTATGGCAACACGGATTAAAAAATTTCCTGTATGCTGTGCTTTTTTTGCTTACATCTGATAGACATCTGCCTTTTTCAGCCAGAAATGTCTAAATGTTGTCCTACATAGGCTGTACGAGGGGAGGTTTAGGTTGGACATTAGGAAGAATTTCTTCACTGAAAGGGTGATTAGCCATTGGAATGGACTCTCCAGGGAGGTGGCAGAGTCGCGGTCCCTGGTGGTGTTAAAGGGAAGACCGGCTGTGGCACTCAATACCATGGTCTTGTTGACATGGTGGTGTTCAGTCATAGGTTGGACTTGATGTCCGAAGCCTTTTCGAACCTAATTGATTCTGTGATTCTATATAAATAGAATGGCTGGTCTATTTTCCTGTACCATTTGGCAAGTTATGCTCAGAAAGGAAACTTCTGAGTATATATTCGTATTATATACGTATTTATACTCGTAATATAATTACAATATAATATATAATTTATAAAATGAATATTTATAATATGGAATATATTTCTGTTCATACATATATACACTCACTGTCAAAATAGGAGAATACACTGAGGACTCTCTGGACTTCTCTGCTGGTTGTAGTTACCTTGGTGTTTTCACTTAGTGCTTGGATAGCAGAATACAAACTCTGTAGCCACCAGCTATTTGCAAGAGGCTTCAAATGTACTGAAGTAGATCCTTCAGAAGGCTTTCATGTATCTGAGATCTGGTCTGAAAGACAAAGATATGCACAAAGCTAATGCAATTAACCACAAGGTTAATTATTCAACTACCTAAAAAATAAGATGGGGTATAGCTGGCTAGCTGACTGGTAATAGCTTAGCAGAAAGAGTCTTGGCATTATAGTAGCTCACAAGAGGAACATGAATTGTCAAATCGTGATACTACTAAAAATGAAAAACAGAACTCTGATAGATAAAGAAGTATTGCTTGCAAGACACTCAGCCATGTCTCAGTTAAGAACTGCATCTAGATTTAGGCACTACAGTCCTTCATTAAAAATTTGCTAACTAAAGAGTCAAGAAGGAGAATGATGAAAAGTGAAGTAGTCTCTAAGGAAATAATCAAATTGTTACGATTGTTTAGTCTAGAAAGGAGAAAGTTGATTGAGACACAGTATAAGAGTAATCAAGTGCATGCAGCTGCTGCAAAGAAAAATTATGAAAAGCTTTCTAAGAGCAAGGATACCAAAGGAATGCAGAAAAATTCTGGCTAGGGAAATTGTGTTTCTGCATTTGGAGATCTTTAGGAAAGTTTGTTTAGAATGGTACACATATAATTGATACTGTCTTGAAGTGCAGAAATGCTGTAGATGACATTTTGAGTGCCTTTTCAACATCTTGACACTATTAATAAATTAAAAGACATAAAGTCCTCTTTCTGTCCATTGTCCTATGGATTGAAACAGCTGGCTATACTTTTTGAAGAGTGGAACCACTTTCATGATTCCTGAATTTGTTGCATTCATGCCAGACAAAGATGGCTTATTGAGTTACACTGCGTTCTAGGGGCTTCTGACAAGTATGTGGGGGAAGAAAGGAAGGGAAATTAAGAATCTAAGCAGCAATGGTAAAACAACTTCTTAAAAGACTGCATAGAAGGTGATTTTACTATTTTAGAAATATAATAAATTATTTTGGAAAAATATAGTACATTCTACACCCTCTGAAATAATTGAGCAAACTCTTGTTCTTGTGCATTTATCTTCTCTGCATGTGTACAATCTTTTATTCAATGTTCTACAGTATTATGTAGATAATGATAAAAATTAGTATTTTGGGGGTTTGATATTATGTCTTGATAATAGAATTTGTTTTTTTCTATTTGGGAGAATTTACTGACTAGATGAATATATTAGAGCAAAATACAATGCAATATATTTAAATATTAAAAATATAATTCTTCTTTCATAAAAATGTTTGTGAATCAAGACTAGATGCATTATAATCTTATATGAAGTAATGTAATGCATTAGATGTTTGGAGCTGATGTCCATGAAATGGGAAAGAGATGATTGCTGACTTTCCCAGAGACTCTAGGTGGATAAATAACCTATGGAAGGAGTGGAATTTATTTCATAGCTATTTTATAGTTCTGAAGTGGTTGAATCTGCAGCAGGAAAAGTTGAAATTACTGGGAAAAAACAAAAGTCTGTTAGAACCTGAATATGAATAAAATAAATTTCTCTCTGGTTTTGGCTAATTCAGTTAGCGTAATCTAAATATGTAAGTTACTGGTATGATGTGGCTTGATAATAACCACTGAATCTTACAACTTTTTATGCCATGTAAAATGTTGTGGTCTTTAATTAAACTTTTCCAAATGCATGTAGGTCATCTCATTTTCAATATTACTTAGAAGTTGCAGCTTCTTGGAAATCATGAAAGTGAAGGGCTAGATTCACCAGTTTATTTTAGTTTATAAGTTTAGTTTAGGTGTTGATTCTGTTGGACATTTAGACTTTAAATTCCTTTTGAGTATAACTACTTTTTTAAACTCCTTTATTTAAAGCACCACTGACATACTTTTGAAAGTGCTACTGTTAATCTAGACTATGTTCATCATCATTTCTATACTTTCTTATGCTTAGATTTCAGATGTAGTGTTCTAGACATATGATTTCTGCACCTATT
Organism: Eulacestoma nigropectus; assembly: GCA_013397775.1. Taxonomy (NCBI): domain Eukaryota; kingdom Metazoa; phylum Chordata; class Aves; order Passeriformes; genus Eulacestoma; species Eulacestoma nigropectus. Next base: position 1,256,761 of record VZTE01005847.1, on the reverse strand, counting down.
CTATTTTCAACTAACATTAAAATATTTGTGTAGGAATGTATGGTCCATTTAGTAAAAGAAATTGTAAGTTACATTTATGAAAATATAAATGGGCTTCAACTATGAAGTTTGTTGTACCAAAGATATTCAACTATAGGTGGATTCTCTACAGTACCAGTAAGGTCCTTAGCTGCTTATGAAACAAGGAAAACTGAAACCAATGAGCATTAAAAATGTAGCGTAATTTTTTGGAAAATAAAACCAACCAAAAGCCCAGACCCTATCATTGTTTTTGAAAGAACTCAGCTATTATAGATTTGAATATAATTTGAGGGATCTAACCTCTTTCTCACACTCTGAAAATCATCTGTAGATATTTTCATGTCAGATGAAGGACTGAAGTGTTACATGCAGACAGTTTTGCTATCATTCATTCTATGCTAACATTTCTTGTCTGTACATATCCATGCAAATTTTTTTAGCTGATGGGCACATGTAATTGTTTCAAGCCATATTTTCTCCTTTCCCTGTTAAATTTGCAGAACCAACATTATTTTATTACCAAGTAAGAGAAAGGCAGAATTAGGACATATATTTTGGAACGAAATGAAAGACATTATTCATTAGGTATTAAGCTATGATACTCTGTAATCTTGAAAAAGAGGTTATTTAGAAAAGAAGATTCCTTTGCTGCAATTTTTTCCATGTGCATTTTGTAGCTCCATTGCTAGACTTAACACATATTTTGAAGCTGTATTATTTTTTCCAATATATTTGAGCACTTGTTAGTAATTTAGCCTCAAAAACTCAAGTATTTTCTATACTTTTTCAAGAAACAGGATAGTTGGATATTTGTGATGCCACTCTGTCTTCATCTTACCAAAAAAAATGAGTAAATGTCAAGTAATTTGTGTCAGGTGTATGCTCCAAATGAAAGTCCATCAATCATTTTTGGCCCTTTAGTGCAATGATTATCATTTCAAAGACGCAGGAGGACATTAAAGATAATGGCTTTTCTGTTGTCTATTATCTCTAACAGACTTCACATAATTATTAACATGTGTTCTCATTTACAAAGAGTGTCAATATTTTGAGTGAATTGCATTTTTTTAACTGAAAGGGATATGTCTGTCAGCAAGTTTTTTGTCCATCTAACTAAATGAGAAATTACAATTAATGGATTTTGTGTTTCCGCAAGAAGGGCAGATATTGCAGAAAATGTTGGAAGCTTTGCAGGGTTGAAACACAATGACTGTCTTCAGCTGTCTGCATAAGATAATAAACAGTGTTCAGACTTAAGCAGAAGTGGTAAAATGCTAGTGCATGCTCTTCCGAGGCACTCTCACTTTCTTTGTATATTTTATGCTGTGCTGAGAAAAATAACTGGCATTCCTTGTTTATCATAAAGCCCTGAAGTCATGTAGAATATAGAAATTATCCATAGAGTGAATATCTGTTTTGTGGTATGTTTTATTTTTGCAGTTCTGATAGGAGTAAATATACTGAAATAAGTTTCTTACTAGCTTTCTTTCATACCTCCTGTTTGAACCTGGTAAATTGCTGTTTGTACGTCCTGTAGAAAAAGGCTAAAAAGTAGTGGGATTTTCAAGTTAATAAAATTGTAAATAGACTTTTAAAAATATAAAGCTATGGTTCACCCATGTTAAGGAAAACATAGTTAAACTTTGCTCTCGCTTGAGTAGGAATATGAGAGATAAGTCATATGATAGTCTTAAGCTTCTGAAATTTCATTGGTAACTTTTGGAGTGCTTATGCACAATGGCTTGAGGGGCATAATTTGGCTTCTTGTGCAGGATATTCTTCCTGTGTTTGATCAGGGTTTCATCAATCTACTCATGGGTCCAGGCTGTTGATTTGCTGTAGAAGTTAGTGAATGGGAATGGAGGGAAATGCTGTGATATGCAGGACAGCTTTTTAGCTTATGGCTTTTCTCAAGAAATTTAAATATTATGAAAGGCATCCGTGTACCACCAGGCGGAAGGATTTAGTTTTTAATCACTAAAGTAAACTGAATCTCTTCAGATTTCAGCACCAGTAATTGTCCTGGACAGAATGTAGACATTGCAGTTAGACAAAACAGTAAAGTCTGTTGTATAGTATTTAATGAAATACATTTCTGGCTACATTAGAGAAACACCTTCTAATGGGAATGACAGAATAATTTATTAGTGTATTCAAGCTTTGGTATATCTTCCCTTTTAAATTAGATGATAAATATGTGAAAGATGTATATGAGCCACTTGTGCACAGCGAATCAGCTAACGTAATAACATTAAAAAATAGGGGAAAAAAACACAAAAAGCAGATAATGCTATGGATCAGTGAAGTAAATGAATTATCACCAGCAGTCACAATTTTGTCACTAAGCCAGAAGATGCTGCATCCATTACAACAATACATTCAGAGTCTGGAGAAGCAGCAGGCAGCTGGCAAACCCCCCCAGCTGGCATGGCAGCATCAGCTGGCATCATCTGGGTTTTTGCTGCTTACCTGTTGCTGCCAGCTACAAGCAAGTCCCAATATGCTGAGAGGTGATCAGTGATTTGTCTTTTAAAAGCATAGACTAAATAGTGTAACACAGTCTTTACACACTTTTCCTTTTATTTGCCTTATGTTTTTACTGAACTGAAAAAGTGCTGGTTTTTTTTTGTGTCTCCTTTCTATTTGAAGTTCACACACATATGTAATTCCCCCTTAGTGACTTTGACAGAAAAACCATAATTTGGGACAAAATTAGTACCTTTGAAAATTAGTTCCCTGGTTTACTACTGATTATATATTTTACCTGCAAAATATTGCAAGTTACACATTGATTCTAAAAATCTATTACAAAAGTCCAATATAATACTTAGCATTATAACTATGGGTTTGAAGTAGTTGTATGCTCAATTTAAACTATTCTGTTGTCATGGTCTTCCATTTTTGCTCACTAATGAATCAAGTATTAGCCTTCAGTTACTTGGCTGAAGCTATTTCAGGTAGTCTGCATCTAGTTTGATGCCTGGTAATTGTGACCATGTGTACATTTGTCTAAAATGCATGTGAACATACAGTCAGCTGCCATTTTAAATCATGAATCTCTGGTCTAGCTTTTAAAATTATATAGTGTTGTTTTTAATGGTTTTTCTTCCACAAATCTTTTAAGGGGGAAGTCTTGCTTAGTAATGTGAGCCAGTTCGATCATATCTGGAGAATATATTAGCACTTACAAATACTTCAGTGGAATAATTTCAAATGTCATATTGCCTACAACAGCTATAGTCTGGAAAGGTTTTGCCTCAAACTAGGCATGTCTAATGGGGTTTATGACAACCTATGAATTTGCCCTGAACAAGGTCAACTTGGAGGTCAGTGAATGCTATACAAATTGCATACTGCTCAAACCTATAATTATCCCTGTAAGAAGTTAATGTGCTGTGGAGTTCAGCAAATTCATGTAAAGCTTCAGAAATGGCCGTGATAAACCAAGCAGTTACTTACATTTGCTCAGAAGAATCAGTCAACAGGATGTGATGCTTCCACAGTGTTCATTTAAGGTAACTTGAAGCAAAATCATCTTGTCTACTTGTGTACTCAGGAGATAAAGAGCCTGAATTCTTTGTCATTTGATGAAAACACTTTCATACTATTACTTTCTAAATATCTATCCTATGTGCTGTACATAAAGGTAGAAAAAACTCTCTGGATAGATTTTTTTCTAATTTTGACAGAAAATATGCAATACCTACTTTAACATAAGTTTATTATTGAGTACCTACAAGAGAGACCTGAAATATGTGTCAGATCTTTGTTGAAGACAACATGTTTCCAACTTGTGCAGGTATATTCCAATTTCAGTACTCTAAATAAGAACTAACTTTGCACTTTCACATGAAAATATTAGTATCATTTCTGTTTTTCTTGTATTTTTTAAAAATATACTTTTATATAGATAAATGACTAAGTATTTTCATAGTTAAATATCTGTAAATCACATAAAACACAGGTAGGAAACATTCGTATGTGTTAGTATAAATTTTGTCAGTTAAGCGTCTCTAATGTGAGCATCAATAAAAGTATTCCAGCAATAAGGGATAACAATTACTTTAAGTTTTTGCTATTATTAAATATCCAAATATAAGTGCCACCTTTAATTTTAACATTTAAATTAAATTTGGAGAAATATGGATTAAATATTGTTCAGATACTAAGAATATAAATGTAGGGAAAACATAGCTATTAGTTTTAATTTTGCATATGAGTTAGTATATTTAATAGTATTTGTTCATCAACACTATGAAGTAAGCCATCTTCTTGGATCTGAACATTTTGTATTTCTGAAGAAGAACTTGTGTCTATATTGCATTTTGTGCTGTGCTCCTGTCTTATGAAATAAATCAGAATCAAAAATACCAGTAGCCCAGACATTGTGGGAATTTTGTTTTTATGTTTCTAACATCTGAACTACACTGATTCCCTTCATTATAACTAATTTCAACCAGCCAAAATAACATTAAGGTTTCCCTTCCTCCTCTTTCTTCTTCTCCCCCTAAACTGACATCAGAAAATACTGCAGTCTGAATGTCAGTATATTATACTATCAAATGTCTGTTACCCAAATGTTAACAAAATCCTGAAATCCCTGTGGAGTGTCAACAGTGTGGAATAAGCACATTCAGACACGAGTAAAAGAAATACTTTCAGTAGTGCCCAGTGTTCCAGAGCTACTGTTGAGAGGGCATAAAAAGACAATTCTTCAATTCCTCTTGGTCAGGAATTGATCCTTTGCTGAAAACATAGACATAAACCTGTTCACACTGAAATGTAAACTACCAGACAAACTAAGGAACTTGTGATGTACTTGATGTCTTAAATAGTTCTTAAATACAATTTAAAGAAGAAGGAGGGAGGGTTGGGGGTGGACTATATTCCAGAATAAATATTTGATATGCCTTTTTCTTTTCCTGCTTAATAGCATCCTACAAGTAAGAGCTGATGCTCTTTAGTAGACCTGGAGAGAATTCAGGCTTACAAGTCATTTGTTAAGGTACAAAGCACAAAGATAAGATGAAGGTCTTACTAGCACATTTAGTTAATAAGAAGGTTTGATGTTTGGAGAAATACTGAATTAAATTCACAAATTAGCTTCTGTTATGAAAGTGAATGAATCCTTTGTAGAACGTTCTCTTGATCTCAGATCATTTTGCATCATCTTTCTAGATTATCAAATTGCTGGATGGAAAACGGTCTCAAACTGTAGGAATTTTAATATCAAGTTTGCACTTGGAGATGAAGGATATTCAACAAGGTAAGTGTTTCTTACATTTAATGTATTATACTTGCTTGGATATTTTATCATAGCCCTCAGAGGATTTCTTACATTACAGAATGTGTTTTGAATATAGTCTCCTAAACTACCAGAAGAATCATTCTTCCAATATATTCCACTGTATGTAAAAGTTTCACCTAAAAATTGGAATTGAATTTAGGTACAACTCCTTCTATACCATTACAGTTAGCATAACACTTTCAGTACAGTGTTTTTCGTATTCCTCCCCTGCAATTCCCAGCTTTTTCTAAAGCAAGTTGTCCACCAACAGAAATTAAATGGAGGGCTTACACATGAATCTCTTGAGCTTCAAACATGCAGTCAGTATTTTTTAATATTTACATTTTGCTTCATTAACAATATAGAAAGTACATCCCAAACTGATGTTACGACGTAACAATCAGAAAGAAAATTACTGGATGGCATTTTTCAAAGCGTAGGGGTAGTCAGTTGTAAATTCCATTACTGGTAGAAATTATTTGAGTTTGCCAATACAACTGTAGAAAAATACAGATTTTTCAGAACACTGGGGTAATTGAGAGTCTGCTTATGTTCTGGATTTAAAAAGATATTGTTTAAGGATATTGTTTATTTCTTTTTCACATTAAGAAAAGGAAAATATTCACCATTTAAAACAACTGCTGGAGCAACTCAAGTTGATGTCTCCTTTTTTGCTATTGTTTTCCCTCCATCACATGCAAATACTGGGTAGGGTGTTGAGATGCTGCTGGCATTGATGATTATTAATTTCAAAAGAGCCTTTGAGCATCTAGCACTTTAAAAGCACAAGGGCTTACAGATGTCTCTTGGGATGCAGAGGAATAAGGAAATGAAGGAATAACTTTGTGGCTGCCAGTATTGTGTGAAAGGTATCAGAATGAGATGGAAAAAAACTGCTATTACTAAAGATCTGAATAATTTGCTGGCAGAAATTACAGCAGCATAGGGATAGGATAGAAGCTGTATTATAAAAACTGGGTAATATTCTTAAGGATCTTCAGAGATGGGTTTTCTTTTTATTTTCCATGCCATGATGTTCTACTAAAACAGAGCATCTCTATCTCTCTCAGTTGTTAGCTGTACTTCTGTAGCTTTTGAAATCCTCTGGCTGATTTATACTAAATCTAAGAGAACACTATGACCTAAATATTTGGGTCTATATACAATAGCATTTTTAGCTTGAGTCAGCAGTGCACTTTTGAATCACTTTTACCAGTTGTCCCCTTTGCTCTGTTTGCATTGCAGAGCAGTGCAGAGCAGTCTGAGAGTGCACAAGCGTCCTTCAGATTCAGATTAAATGAGAAGATATGCTTTAGGAGCATGCCATCAGTCTCCATGTATAGCAGTTTCTGAATTCCCTAGGATCACATCAGAGATGGTTAAAACTCCCTGAAACACGTATAGTGTGAACTGTTGCTGTCTACAAATCCATTCCTCAAGACTACACAACTTGCAGTTGTAGACATAGCTAATGTAGTCCTACAAGTTTAATGAAAATGAGTATTGGTAGAAGACACCAGAACAAGTGCTGTCACTGAAGAAAAGTTTAGAACTCATCGCCCTTTCTTGTCTGAGGTAGCAAATGACTGGCCTGTCACCACGTGTTGCTCAGGGCAGCAATAGGATGTGCTGCCTCTTGCTTATGGAAACAGCTAGGAGCTACCATCAGGATTTGGAAATACCATTAATGGAACTTTTTAAAAAACATACTAAAAGCAGTCTGACTGATTCTAATCAAAATCTGTGTTCAGAGACTATCTAGGCAAAACAAAACCACAAGAATCAGGGAAAACATTGTTATGTAGAAAGGACCTTTAGAAATGTATGTTAGTCTGAAGACAACAGTAGAATTATGCTTGTTTCTCCTTTAATGTGTGTTTATTCCATAGTGTTTTGTGTCGTTAAATCTGTGGGCAGTCCTACCTATCAGCAGACAAATTATTTGAAGACTGCTGTAGTCAATGCACTGGATGAAAAAAATTCATAATAGGCTAAATAGCGTATGACAACACCGAACCAAAAAAAGCATATAATCATTGGGTCATGAATGTCAATTTTTTTCTTTTTTTTTTTATGAAGTGAAGTTGCAAAGAGCTACCTCTATGAACATGCAAATTAAGCGCTCATCTCTTTTTTCAAGCCCATTTCCATGGCATAATTCAGTATGTGAAGAACAGGGAAAAGGTAATGGTCTTTGACCACTTACAACAGAGAGTATAGAAACCTGAAGCAAAAGAAAGTCAAAAGTGAAAAATATCTAATTTTTATTTCAAGCTTTTATGACTATGTTTGTTGTAAAGTCATGTACAAATGAATGTACTGTCTGTTTATCGTGTACTGGTTAGTCTACCTTAGGTAGCAGTTACAGAACACAGGTAGAGAAAACTCAAATGAACTTCCCTGTGCATACAGATGCATGCAAAATTGTAGAGAAGACAAAACAAGAGTAATCACAAGAAAAATTGCATCCTCCTTTAAAATAGTGTGAGATTTCTGCATCCATAGGATTATCCTCTCAAATTAAAGTACATAGCTTCACAGCATATTCTGTAGATAACTCAGCAGTGCAAAACAGGCAAGTGACCATATCTGGCATCCAGATGTTTGAGTTTGCATTTGATAATGCGCCAGCCACCACACTTCAGGAGAGGGATTGCCTACACATGCTCGTTTAAGAGAGTGAGGTTCATCCTTCGCAGATATGTTTAAATCCTTGCTGCATCCAAGTACAGTCCAAGAAGAAGACAACGTAAAACTAAATAATTATTTTGGGTAGTGTTGGTGTTAAATGATGCACAGGGAAAGTTGACATTGTCATGTTGCACCCGTCCTAATACTCAGCTTTTTGTTCAGTGAGAGAGAACAAATCCTAGGTGCTTCAGTGTTCTGAGAACACTAGTGAATCTGGTACTGGTGAGGGTAATAAAGTTTTTTGTTTGACCACTATTAATATTACTCATTTCCTGAGCAGAAGAAGCAGGCAGAAAATCTGTCTGACTCAGTATGCTATATAGGATCTGTATGTTGGAAAAACAAATAGCAATAATCGAATTGTGCATAGGTTTGTGATTATTTTTAAGATTGCTTCTCTGCATTTTTTTAAAACCTTTTTATAAAGAAGAGATGAGGAATAGTAGAGATCACTTGTTAGGTAAGCTTTAAGAGTACACACTTAGAGAAGTAATCTCCATTTCATATCAATCCGTTTCTTTTCCTGTCATTGTTCAGCTGAACTACTACAGCTTGAGAGACTAACTTGTGGCTCAACACTATTTGTGTGGATTTGCTGTTGAAATACTACAACTCGTTCCACAGTTAGATGTTTCAGTTTTGTTTGTAATGGGAAATGCTCATTTTAACTGTATGTGAAAACACTGTGTGGGCCCTTGTCCCAGCTTTTACAGGGCAATATTCCACTCACTGAGACAGTTCCAGTATAGTAGCTGGCAATTGCAGTGCACTGGAAAACACATAATAATGCTATTTTCTGCAGTGTATGTAATTTGTGCTGGCTTTCCATGAGCTACTGAGATCCTTGTTCAAGAGTTAACTGGCAAAATTGTGGGGCAGCCCAGATGAAAAAACTTTCAGTTATAGAAAATGGGATGCAGATAAAATGTAGATGCCTATGTTCAAAAGACAGATTCTCCCAAATCCCTTCCTACCTCCATAGTACCTGCATATTGCCACTAAAATTGTAGGGCACCAGAAGTTCTGCTTCTGTACGTTGGGGGAAATGTTTCACTGTCAAATATCTGTGACTGCTATCAGGGCACATTAACTAGATGGTCTGCTGATATGCATGCTGGTATATTTTCCATGGGAGTAAATCTTTGAGATACAGTAGATCACATCAGACGCACCGTTAATAGCTTATTGTACTCTTTGTGGTGGTAAAGCGCGGTATTACTCCGCATGGGACAGCTGCAGACTGTGCTGCTACATTTACCGAAGCCAGATAGCTGTGCTGTAGCACGACAATGCTGACACAATGTAGCCTGTATGACAAAGGGGAGGAACATTGGTCAATAGCATCAAGACTGTTTTTAATGCTAAAAGTGAAGTGTCTGGTTTTCTTCAACTTCGTGATTTCCCCTCTGTTGTCAGCATACTCCCGTATATAAATTGGAAGAATGTGAACTGTAGATTAACCAAGCCAGACTGATGATCAGTCTAATAACCATTTTGATTCAGTATTATATTTCTAATCATCCTGGGATTGCTCCGATAAGAGGCCATGGAAATTATATAAATAGGTTTGCATTGTCTTAGTGCAAGTTATGCCTTATGACACATCTAAACTTTAGAAACCACTATCATTGTTAACCAGGCATTTTTCTTAGCGTCTTAAAGGCTGCATTTTGTGTGCATAAGGCAAACTATTACAAAGCAACTCTAATCTGCAGACCTTAGTGTGCTCAGAATTTCTAGATTCCAGTTTGTGTTTTAACCATACCATGCAGCACAAATAGTTTCACAGCTTCTCTTTCTGTTATATTTTGGAAATACTTCTGGGTAAAGAGAAATGCTTTGGAATATTTCTTACTTGCTCTATGTGAAAAGAGTTTTATGGGGTTTCACCTGAAATATTTTGCAGGATGGAAGTAAGGATTATAAAGATATAAAAACTGTTGTTCCAAAGTTCTGTGACTTTCCCACCTATGCAAAATATTACATGTATGTATTCTATATATTCATGTTATTTTATGCGTGAAGTATAAAGATAGCTGCATACCCATCTCAGAAGTTGGAAAACAGTTTTATTTAAAATTAAATGCTTTTCTCTTTTTCGGGAAAATTCACAACATACATTTTTATGAATCTCTTTTGGAGATCCATTGCATGTAGGTTCACATCAGTTCCAGAGTCTTTTGTTCATGACTTCTTGCAGGATTCAAGCTTTCTTTGTCTTCTAAACCTACATTTTGCCCATGGTGCTTCTTTATTACGTATATTGTTTTTGTGTTACACAGCACTTAATACTGGAGAAAACATTTAAATAAGTTGATAACATATGAATTTGTAAACCAGAAATATAAAGTAAACCGGAGTGATTTTTATATTATAGGTAGTTTTACCAAGTACTTAACAGTCACTGTCTAAGTGACTAGGTCAGTCACAATTTTATTTAAATCTCCCAATGACCGGCTGCATGTTCCCATGAAATCAAGCCTTACTCAACAGAATGCAGTACATAAAACAACTAAGTACTTCTAGGTCAAATAAATGTACCTTTGGCAAGCTCCTTTTATTTAAATAATGTACTTTTGTTTTATCATTTGGGAGCAGTTAAGGTGATTTCTTCGTATTTCATAGTGTAATTGTCATATTAAATGGTTGATACTGGTGAGTGTATGTAAGCTCTGTCAGCAGGACTTAAATCCTGATTTAACCAAAATGTGTTTAGTAGCAGTGAGGCTGTATATCTGATTCAGCTTTAAGACTGTTGGTATTTAAGCTGATTTAGAGGAGAGAGGTATATTTTTTGTATTTAAGCTCTAAGTTCTAAAGTTGTATGTAGACTGCACACAGTAGGATTTAAATTCTCAGCTTTTCTTTGGTTTACATTTTTTAATCAGAATGTGTGAAAAATCTGTGCAGCAGGGAATCTGTTAGATTCATTTTTTAGAAGGTAGTATGTTAAAAACCTTTGGTATAAGTTTATATTTGAAGCAATGCTCTTAGTATGTGAAATGTAGCTGGCAAGTGTTTTTATGTGTGCCTGTTAGTTTGAATGCATGATGCTGATCTGTTTTTTGTCCTAGCTGACGGTTATTATATCCTAATGGGTGCAACCCTGCACTAATGATCCTTGTGTATATAAATTCTTCTTCTTGTGAGCAGACACCATAGGCAACATAAAAATGTTTGCCTCAATTTCCCTGCAAAAAAGGATCTCAGAAACCAGACTTGGCCAAGTAACAGATTTTTTAAAGGTAGAGGAACCCAATAAAATTACCAGCTTTTCACAGCATGAGTCTACTTCCTTTTGACATATTGTGAGGTGTAGGTGAAATATTCTAACTGAACTGACAGTGTAAGGAAGACAGCTAACTAGAAAGCAAGATGAAAGTAGAAACCACCAATGATGATTGATATTGTAATAGCTATTAATTGTTTTGGAGCCTCCTTTGTAGATTTATGATACTTCACCTATATTACTTACACTTATATAAGCCTTGATATAATGAGATTTAATGCAGTAAAGTATCATGGTTGAATTCACCTTATCAGGAAGAGCATTTTGAAAAACATATCAAGGTTTGTGTTAATTTTGATGAAGTTAATATACGTGTGAATAAAAGTGGGTTTTGTTTTTCACAGAAAAATTAAAAAAGCTTTTGTTGTTCCCTTAAGTAAAAATCAAAATAATTACTTTCTTTGATCTAGTGCAGTGGGGTTTTTTAAGCTTCCCCAATTCAAGCTAATTTACACAACACACTGTGAATGTATTGCACATGCCATATTTTAAGAATAAGAAGAATACTAAGACACCTGTCAATTTGGGGGTTTCTTCCAGCTTTTCAAAATTATTGCTTCTTTTCAAAAAAATGGACCAATCTTCATATATTTGCATGTTTTCATTTTTGTCTTCGGCTCCAAATGTGCATGGCATTCAGTTCAATCAGTTTGAATAAAAAAAAAAAGGGCGAAGATATTAAAATAAATAAAAGATGAAATAAAGGAGGTTATGTGGATTTTGGCAGTACTTTTGACTTATTGGGAATGTGACATCCTAAGATGTCCAGCTGTATGGCTAGATTTTTAACTGCAGTTGTCTGCCCGTGCATTGCAAATAATAGCAGTACAGGTTGTATAGCAAGGAAATCAAAAAATATTTTCTTGCTGCTTTTATACAGTCACATGCTCTTTCCAAGAGAGAAAGTAACTATATCAATGTCTCTTAAAATTGATTATTATTAATTCAGTTAAAAACAGAGTTTAGCAGATTGTATTTCATTAGTTTTATCACAAACACTTTTTGTTTTATCATGTCACTTCAAAACAGTGCTGATTTGTTAGATCTGATGTTGAGTAACAGAAACAGAAACATGGATAACAGAGCATTAAAAACCACTTTGTGATTCTGGGGCATTTTTGGTGACAAATGCCTGGCTAAAAATTTCATCTGGGCATCTAACTCTTGATATTCTTATTAAAGTGGGTTTTTTATCAAGTTACTTCCTGTCATCATAATAGTTTTGTACATAAAAATTTGACTATCAATTGCATGCTTTGCATTTCTATTACCAGTTTAAGTTTCCTCCGGTAAGTTGCTTTTTCTAGATAACTCTGGACAAGTAAATTTCTCCTTGTAAGCAGATTTCAGAATATACTGAAATAGGATAAAAGTTAAACCACAAGGGGAAGTTTCTGAACTCAATATGCATATTGTTAATCTTAACAATTAAATATATTCGACTGAGAAACCAATTTTCCAAGAGATTTTCCATCTTTTAGGTTCTTTTGAAATTTTATTGGATGATACAGAAGATAGTGCAACTCTTGGAACGGTCTTGCAGGAGATAAGAGAGAATCTCATAAATTCAAACCCTAATGATTTTTCTTTAAACAAAAATGTTTGTCAATCTTGAAGTCTTGAGGGTTTTTGAACCTTTCCAGTAGGACAAAAATGGTTGGAAATACTGCTGTTTTCATTGATACTGTCTTCTGTATAATTCTTCTAACTAAGGTATAATGTCAACAGATGGAATCATAATTGACAGGCAGAATTTTAAAGCGTTCTAAATGTCACTGGACCTTTTAATAAAATTAATTAGCCTGCCACAGAGAAAATTTACTAGCCTGCTGGTTAATTTCACAATGTAAAATCATGGGGTAGGTGGTAGAGCAGGCGAAAGCTTATTACTTTTAAATAATTATTTAAAGATGTGTGCCATGCCCCTTTCAATCATGGATTGCAAATGCAGCAAGAGCTTTTAAAGTCTTCTAACTTCATAATCAGTCAAGGATCATTTGAGGGAATATAATACAATTGAATTAAAAGTTATCAGGTAGTAGCAGATGAGGACTCACTGGTTATGTGCTTGATTCTTTTGGGATTAATGTTATCAGTAATATTTAAATATAAGTCATGAGTTCAAAAACTCTGCCTAGTCCTATTATGAATCTTGAGGAAAAGCTGGTTTCAGAAAATTTCAACATCCAGAGTTACTTCCATTCTATTAGACATCTTTCAACTTACTGGAATTTAATGTTAGAGTGCATTAGAAAGCACCATGAAGCAATCCCATTTAGTTTTCAGAAGAGTATCAATACATTGCCTAAATTGTAATGGGATTTGCAAATGTTGGAAGCACCTATGCCATATATTCCAAACATAGTAATATTTGGAACTAAGATAGGAAACATTTTTAGACTTCTCATTTTTAGTAATGAGGCATAATTAATCACTGAAGAGTATACTTAATGTGTTTCTGTGTGATATTGAAAAGTATTTATCTGGAAATTGTCATGTGGGTAGGTTTCTACTGGATAAAGCTATCTTAAATGTGAGCTTGTTGAAGATAAAAACTGTAGCACAAGCTTTTGTGCTTGCAAATTTATAACTTGCAAACTTTGAAAGTTTGTCTACTTGTCTACTTACCAAGATTGCTAGCTCCTAGACAAGCATATCTCCCTGATTTCCCATGCACATAGGGAGACTTAAATACTCTAACCCTCAATTCCTTCCTATACAGCCTTCTAAGCTAGCATGAAATCTGTGCTGTTCGTTGTCTGGTATCAGTTGTTCTTGTGTTTTCTTGCCTGGCCAGCTACACAATCAACTGGCTACTTGACCGGTCATGTCTTTGACTGCTGATTATATTGGAGAGAAAAAGTAGAACATTATTCTCCTGAGACAGAGTTTATAGAACGTTCTTGCACGAGTGCTGTGATTTGATGTCAGAACAAAAATAAAACGCTGAAAATAAAAAAATGTTATCTGGATACATGTATGTCCTTTATCTAGATTAGAACCCTTTGGTACATTTCTCAGGAAAAAGAACTGAAGTCTCAATTATGTTTTCCAGTGTCTAATTTGTGTTTGTATTCTATACAGCTATATTGTGTGTTGATGACTCCGTAGTAGATCTGGAAACACTGGAAGCACTGTATGAAAATGTAAGTAAAGATGGGGTAAAAATGTGATTAATCACCAAGTATTTCGGACACAGACTTTAGGCGCCTCAGGGAACCAGTGAGTAAGGTCCCCTGAGAAAATGCTTCTGAAGGTTCTGGGGTCCGTCAGTGCTGATTATTTTTCAAACACCACCTCATGAAGGACACAGGAGCAGGCAGTTCCTAAATGTCAGAATTCAAGCAGATGAAGCAGAAGGTTGGCTTGGCTGAGCTGGGATCTTCTTTTGGAGCTAAGGCAAAAAAAGGAAGTGTATGCCCAGTGGAAGTAAGGTCAGGTGATGTGGGGGGAATAGAGATACTGCTTGCCACTCTAGGGAGAAAATTTATGCAGCCAAAGCTCAGCTGGAGTTGAAGATGACTAGAACTGTGGGGGACAATAAAAAGAGGTTTTTAAAATATGTTAATAGCGAAAGGCAGTGTAAAAATAACGTCAGCTTGTTACAGGGTGAGGATGGCAACTTCACAAACAGGGACATAGACAAGGAAGAGATGTTTCATAGTTTCTTTGCCTCTGTCTTCAACACCCATGGTGGGCTAAGGGGCTCCCAGTGCCCTGAGCTGGATGACCATGACTGTGAGATGGATCAACTCCCAGTCAACTCTGAACTTGTGTGAGATCTGCTGTTCCAGCTGGATCCCTATATGTTTATGGGGCCTGATGGAATTCATGCAAGAATATTCAAAGAGCTAGCTGATGATGTTGTGAGGCCTGTGTTGATGATTTTTGAATGCTCTTGGGAATCTGGAGAGGTCCCAGTCAACTGGAAATGTTTGGACAATGCTCTCAGGCACATAGTGTAATTCTTGGGGTGTCCTGTGCAAAGCCAGGAGTTGTACTCATTGATCCTGTTTGGTCCCTTTCAACTCAGCATATTCAGTGATTCTATGACCAAAGGAAGTCAGTTGATGTAATCTTTTTGGATTTCAGTAAAAATGTCGATGCTGTCTCTCACAGTATCCTTTTTGGATAAACTGTCCAGAACATAGCTGGATAAATACATCACTTGATGAGTGAGCACTGGTTCATGGGTCAGACACAAAGAGTTGTAGTGAATGGGGTGACATCAGACTGGGGACCTGTCACTAGTGGGGTTCTGCAGGGCTCTGTCTTAGGCCCTGCACTCTTCAACATCTTCATTAATTACCTAGACACAGGACTGGAATGTGTATTAGGTGAGTTTGACGATGATCCTAGATTGGGAGGAGCCACTGACTCCCTGGAAGGCAGAGAGGCCTTGACAAATCAGATGGCTGTGCAATCACTAACCACATGAATTTTAGAAAAGACAAATGACAGATTCTGCACCTGGGATGGGGCAACTCTGGGGAATGAAACACTGGAAAGAACCTCTATGGAAAGGACCCTGGGGGTCTTGGTCTGTGGCAAGCTGAACATGAGTCAGCAGTGCCCTGGCAGCCAAGAGGGCCAAGCGTGTCCTGGGGTGCATCAGGCACAGCTTCGCCAGCCGGGCGAGGGAGGGGATTGTCCTGCTCGGCTCTGCACTGGGGCGGCCTCACCTCGAGTGCCGGGGGCAGTTCCAAGAGCCACAGTATAACAAAGATACAAAGTGTTACAAAGCATGCAAAGGAGGGCTATGAAGATGGTGAAGAACCTTGAGGGGAAGACATACAAGGAGCAGCTGAGGTCACTTGGCCTGTTCAACCTGGAGGAGACTGAGGGATAACCTCATAGCTGCTGGCAGCTTCCTTACGAGGGGAGGAGGAGGGGCAGCCACCGATCTTCTCTTTTTGGTGACCAGTGACAGGACCTGAGAGAATGGCCTTAAGTTGTGTCAGGGAACGTTTAGATTAGGTATTAGAAAAAGGTTCTTCACCCAGAGCTGGGTTGGGCACGGAAACAGGCTCCCCAGAGAAGTGGTCACAGGATCATCCTGACAGAGTTCAAGAAGTGTTTGGACAATACTCTTGAGCACATGGAGTGGCTCTTGGGGATGGTTCTGTGTAGTAAATGGCACATAAGGTACTGAAGGAATTTATCACAGATCTTTAAGCATTGCTCTTTTGCATAGTCTAAATGTTTCTCAGTAAAAAAAAAAAACATAATTGCTGCTTGCAGACAAACAGGTAAAGTAGTAATTTATTATTTTATTATTAATTAGTAACTAATTAGTTTATATTAATTCACTCAGAGAGCACAAAAGGATGAACTGGAGAAAATCAAGCAATATTATCAGACTTCAAAAGAGGAGGAACTGAAGCTTCTGGATAAACCAGAACAGTAAGATTTTTTTTTTAATATTTTGTCATTATATAATGTAGTCCTTTGATGATATGTTCAAAGCAATTTTGATACATAACTCTTGGTAAGTAATTATAACCTTTTTTTAAATTATGAGCTTTTTTCTGTATTTCAAGGCATGATGAAAAATTTGCCTTTATCAAAAAACTTATTTTTAGACATGACAGATTTTACTGCATCAACTTTGACCACCTGAACTGATAAAATATGTAGCCTTGAATCAATAAGATTTTTTGTTCCCATTCTCACATTTCTAAAAGGCTTATCCTTCCTTTGGAGCATTTATGGCTAAATTAACATTTCATAAAGCAGGGCCAGACTGATTTTGGTTGTTAATTATTTGAAGGAGCTGCATGAACAGAGGGTTTGGGTTGGTCCTGTGGCAAAGACACATTGTACACTCTGCTCAAGTTGACTGAAGACCTACAAGACTGATTCCATAGTTCCTCTCCTGCAACTGCTGTGGCCAGTGACAACTGTTAGGATGAAAAACTTAAGTGTTGCTCCTTCTGTAGTAATACACCTTAGACTGATGTGAAAGAATCCTCAAGAATTCATGAACAGAATAGTAATCCTGAATTTTATTTTAGTTATACATTCGGTTTCGGATTTTGGCCTACTAGTGTTTTTTGTCTCCTGCTACTTCACTGCTTTTTCCTTTCGAACTCTCATCCTCTTCAAATCTTCCTTCCCTGAGGCCTCTCTGTCATCTTGTTTCCTTTTCCATCTTGTCTGTTTTTGTCTTTTCTGCAGTCTCTGGTGTAAGAAAGGGTAGGGGGAGGAAGAACTGAAATAGCAGAGATAGTATATGATTGGTTAATGTCCGAATTATTACATTTTCATGCCTTTATTTCCCATTAAAATGTTAGTGCTGAAGAACAGATTATTTTTTTCTTTTTCTCCTTATATGAGGCAGCTAAATACTCATTTGTGACTGCGTACTAAGGAATAGGCTAGTGTTAGGAGATAAGGCTATTATCTTACTCTTGATTAAGAGAGGCTATTGTTCTTTAGTAAGTCTGAAGAAGACAAATATCTGTAAAGTGTATATACTAGCTTACTTTTGCATCCCGTATCCATGGCTTTCATTGCCTTGGCTTGGGGCATAAGGATACATTGTGTGACTAGCTGATGTTTTCCAGAGCTTGAATCTTGGGCAGTCTCTGTGCTGTATGTCCAAGTTAAATAAGTATGAATGCATTTTGTCTTCTGGAGAATACGAATCTTGTAGAGCTCCAGGGTTATAAGAGATTGTCTTTTTTGTAACTTAGAGTGGAGAAAGGTTAATCTTAATTAAATACAAAGTTGGATTTATACTTTCATTGTTCCGTAATTAAGAACTGTAAATAAAACAGTTGTGCCTGATGGTTCAGAGTGAAATAGTAGTATCAAAGACAAAAGATTTTTTTTTATCAGTTATTACTCTGTACTCTCTCTGCAAGTCTTAAGTATCCCATTTTTACCCTATTATTAAACTACGTAAGTTGAGAAAATAGCTTTTTTAAAGGTAGCTTAAGGGGGAAACAATTTGCTTTATGCACTTCCGTGAATTTGATGAACCTTCAAAATAATGTGCTTTCTGAAAACTCAGTAGATCATGTGCCCCTGACTTTGTTGTCTAAGTCAACCTAACTACAGAACTGGAGATTTGTTGGAACTGTGCTTTACTTATTAGCTCCATAACAGGTTAAAGACAGACAAGTGCTAAATTTGTATGTGTGATTAAAAATATTTGCTGTGGGGCATAAGCGTCATGTGTTGTGTTTAATGAAGATCAGAACAAAAGTATAAATGAAATAATTAATCAGATGGTTGCACATACTAACGGTAGTCATTCATGTAGTGAAACCATTGATTTGAGTTCACAAAAGTCTAAAGGAAACCTTTACATTCTTGGATTCCCAGACAAAAAAAAGCTTTAGTGGTATCACTGATGTTCTTTTGCACATGCGATTTTTGTTTGTCTTGCTTGTATGTTAACTTTGGCACAAACTGTAAGTATGACAGCAACATAACAATACCCCCCTAAATTATGCTTCATGATAATAGTTGTTAAAATGTTAATATTAATTAGCATGATAAAAATTTGTTTGCAAAATTGGGCACAGTTTGGGGCTTTGCTAGCAGGATACAGATGCTATAGCTAGTTTCCAAGAGACCCTTTTAGTTGTAGTATATTCTCTCTGTAGTCCTCTCCAGTATGAAATAAGTAGTAGTAAAGCAAATAATAGCAAAATATGGTATTGGTTTGAATGTAGTTTGATTCAGGAAGTAGGGAGCAATTTATAATTGCTGTCCCAGTAATGCCACTTGCTTCTCTTTGAAAGCATCTCCGCCTGGACTTCAGTTTAAATCCTGCTGTCATACTTAGAAGCTTGCAGGATTAGATACAGCTTTTTCCCAAAAAATTGTTTCTAAATTTTATATTCTTCAAATGTGGATAAATTCGTTTACCTCCTTAGAATCAGCCTTCCTTCTCCATCTTCTGCAAGAATGTTCTCTTAGAGTAACACCATAACAATATGCCTGGTTTGAAAGTTCTTTCAAGTCCTTTACTGCAAGATTCTGGTAGGCTAAAAGAGTTTTCAAGTAAATGCATTTTTTATTCACAGTTTCTGAAAGAGGGGAATATGATGTACCTCACACAGATGAACAGCATATTTTTTATGTTTATTTTAGGCCATCAGAGTTGTGGTAATGAGAAACCCATCCAAAAGCTATGTCACAGACACATCATCATTACTTTAAAGTCGAAATCAGACATTCCTCAGACTAAAATTGAAATAAGAATATGTTTCTCTCCTAAAGTTTTGTCCATCTTGAATTGGTGGTTTATCTGTGACAATCATATGCTATGGTTCATGCTATGACTTTTTGTTTAGTAGCTACATTTGTAGTCACTAAGATTCTTTTTTATGACAGATTTCAGTTATAAGTGTGCCGTCTGGATATTTACTTTGGATACTGGGAGTTCCAAAATCTGGAGACATCTTTTTACGCTGATGCTCTTTTAACTCTTGGCACAATGATATTGTATTCTGATAATCAGCCATGTGGGAAATAGTTCTCTTTTCAAAGGAAGGCAAGAATATGTGTCATTTGACTTTTTAAATTTAAACTTTTTAATTGTATGTATGTTAGAACTTTAATGAAGAAGTTTGGTTTTTCTTTCCTTTGTTTCTCTCACACAAAGTGCAAAATACCCTCTTTTTTTTTCCTGGCAATACCATTCATTCCCAATAGGAAGCATTTTTATTAATACCAGCTTGGCATTTCTTTTTTCCCACTTCTTAAGTCTTAAGAGCCAAGCTGGGCCTCCCTGATCCTTCTCTCACAATAGGTTTTTTCATCAGGCAAGAAAGAAAAAGAAAGAAAAAAAAAAAAAATGTTATTCCAATTAAAACATAGAATTTCACACCAGCCACAGGTGAATTCTGCTGATTTTTTAAACAGTCAGTATGTACTCAGCAAAGCCTAGCATGTATGAGAAATGTATAAATCAGATTTAAACAGACTGATATTATTTATTATTAAAAAGAAATCATTTGGAAAAATCAGGTATACTGGCTTAAATAATTTTTAAAAAGTTAAGAAGAACTCAAGCTAATAAATTGAATACTGAATTTCCCGTAATTCAGTGAGGTAGAAAAAATTTTTACAGCATTGCATTAAGGGGAATCTTAGGATATCTGTAGACAGGAGATTAGAAGAATGATGCTAAAGTGATATTGAAGCAAAAGACAAGCTTGCTTCTGGATTTCAAGAAGGCTTGTGTATCTCTGGAATCTTAAAATCCAAGAGCAAATTATTGTTATTATATATTGTTATTATAAGAAATGCTAAAGCTTCTTGTATTATTAGCCAAGCTCTTATATTTTAAATTGATGAAAAGAGAGGAATTACTGATGCCTTTGGGATGCTTTCATTTTGTGAGATCTGAACTGCAGTTGTTGAATATGCATCTATTTATTTTTATTTACTGAAGAGTTAAAAGACAAAAAGCTACAATAGAGTCATGAGGAATATGTACCTGTGAGGACAGATATAGAGCAGATGAAAGCTTAGTAACTTTGCTAAACAGTGACTGAAGGCATATACACTCTGCAAGTATTTTAGAGCTAAATACACAGCTAGGTATATTCCCATAAAACATGCTGCTATATGATTGAAATTGTGGTGCAAATTAGAAAAAGAAAATTGATGCTTGAGATGAATGGGATGATGAGAATCAGGAGAAAGCTGTCAGCAGACATTTTATATTATGAAATAAATTTGTAGGAATATATTGAGTTCTGTATTTCTGAGCACATTTTTAAGGGGAACAAAACTGCTTAAGTTAGTACGTAGGTAGTGCTATCTAGATTTTCCTTTTTTTTTTTTTTTCAATGAATGATTTAGGTTTGAGATTCTTCTATTTATTACAGTGCAGCTATGATAGTTAATGGACTGATATGATAATGAATAATGTCTTTTTCTTGACATTAATAGGATTTTTTAATGCATTCTTAGCATAAAGAATATAGCAATTATAAATTCTGTCAGATTTGATTCAAAGTAGGAAAGAGTGCATGTATATTTCATGATACTGCACGCTTTGATCTGTTATGTACCCCACAGAGAAGAATTATAAAGATTCATTAATAGTCCTTTTTTCCCCACAGATTTCTGTATGAGTTATCTCAAATCCCCAACTTCTCAGAACGAGCTCAATGTATTATCTTCCAGTCGGTTTTCTCTGAAGGGATAACATCAGTGCACCGGAAAGTAGATATCGTAACTCGTGTTTCCAAGGTAAGTCCTAATGAAAGCTCACTCATTAAAACTTAAATATATTTTAGAGTATTTATGCTTCTTTTTTACCATGAGTGAGGAACCTTAATCCCGCTTACTGGCTTTTTAGGAAAACTATAGTAAATTTTTAGCTGCTTAAAGAACAAAAGGAAGAGGGAAGGTGGAAGGTGAATTGCATATTATGCCCCTTGGAGTACACAGAAATTTATTTGTATTTAAATGGTAGATTTTTATTGCTTTGCATATTAAGTAGTGTAACAGAAAATCTCCATAAACTAGAAATTAAATATAAGACAAGTACAGGTATATATATAAATGTAAGACAGTACAGGGCCTTGCAAACTTCCTTTTTTTTTGCATGCCACTGTTGATGCCAATAGATGTTTGTCATGTTCATTAGCTTATTACTTTCCCTTGGCATCTATTAATTTCTGGTAATCCTGATACAGCAGAATTTTTAGTATGTGACAAAGCTCTGCCTAATATTTTCATACTATGAAAGACTAAGGACAAGATTTTTAAATTATAACAAATAAATTATGAAAAGTGGAACGAGGTAGAAATTAAGAGAGAAATTAAATAATGGCCTAGAAGTTTACCATCCAAACCAGAAAAGTAGTTAATTTTATTTTTTTTCTAATTTGAAGATTATCTTTTGATTAGCTTTGCTTTCACAGAGTACCCATGATCTACCCCTTTGGATTTCTTTGCAATAGTTACTTGTTTTTACTTTCTGAAGGAGGCATAAATAAGGAATTAGTGTTGTATCAGATAGAGAAAGTCATATTGCCTTCAGTTTACTTATGAGGAGTTCACACTGAAACTGATTTATCCAGTGTATAAGACTACATAGTTAAGAGTTATGCCTGTGGCCTCGGATTCTCAACTGACAGATGTCTTTATATGTAACTGAAAATAATTTACTAGTTCTACACTCTGTTTCTAGAATTGTTTTCTCTTCTGAGGCATGTAATTAGTTAGTCCTTAGCCCTGTTATATCTGGATTAAGTATGGATCCAGGAACGTGAATTTTCAGACCTATGAGAAGCAGACTGAATGACAGTCTGAGTCTAACCTTGTGGCAGCAAAAATAGCACATTTCCATTTGACTGTGGATTATACAAACTCATGGATTATACAAACTCATGATAAACCACCTCCTTGTCTGTAAGATTTTTGAACTCTTCTGAGAATGTTTATAAATCTTCCATTAATCTTTTGTCATTTACATAGTATTTGATGCCATATAATTTGCTTCGAATGGATTACATTAAACATACTATCTTAGGAAGATGCAGTCTAAAAAAAGTTTTTCTTAAAGTTTTGATTATTACACCAGCTTCAGCTTCCTTTACCTACCAAGGTTAAAACAGATAAGAAAAAAACTTTAGCAAAAATAAAATGAAAAAAAGAGCTATTTTATATTTGCAATTAGAATTTTTGTTCCAACAGTATTTACAGACCAGTATCCATTTTCCAGGCTTTGCTAAGCATGACAAGTGTAAAGGAAATTTTGGGTTTGATTCTGGCTTTTGGAAATTATATGAATGGAGGGAATAGGACCCGAGGTCAAGCTGATGGATTTGGTTTGGAAATACTCCCCAAACTAAAGGATGTCAAAAGCAGAGTAAGTACTAATGTTTATTTAAAGATAATTTTTTGAAGTGATTTTTTTTTTATTGTTCCTTCATCTGTCAGAAGTTAATCTTTTATTTCTTACTATTCTTACTTGGAAAAGCAAGGTCCTTAGTACAGTTTTCATTCTTTTTTCTCCTAGGTTTTCACCTCCTTCTCCTGCACATGTGTATGTTTCCATAATCTCTAATTTCTCCTGTTCAGTACTACTAGGATAATTACCTTAAGTGAGAACTTCTATGTGTCTCTTTTATTAGCAGGGACTTAATAACAGTAGGGTAGAGAGAAGTGAGAGAGCACAGACTGCTCAAGTCCTCTCCAGTAAATGTCCCCATTGTTTTTTCAAACTCTTAAATGAAGGTTGCTCTGTGTGATTAAAAATGCTTTAAAAATCTGGTTTAAAAACAAAATATCAGTAAAAGTTCACTGTAGCGTATACACTAACAAATTATATATAAGGGATCAAAGAGATGTCACACCCAACAAGATACTTTCAGCTTTTTTTTAAATTGTCAGTTAAATGGATGTAGGACATGAATTTTGAGTGGCATGCACAAGAAAATGCTCATAGATGGCAGTAAATTACTTTGTCAAAAATTGAGAAGCACTAGCTGGTTTTTGATTAGTCATGGTAGGATCAAAGTCAGGCTCAAAGGCTAGACACCTTCTGAGATGAGGTTACTTTGTTTCTTGTTTCAGAAGGGCAGAGGAGGAGATGTTAGGTAATGTAGGCAATGGAAACGCTGCTCATTCCTTGTCTAAACATACCTAGGCACCACATGAATATAGGAAGCAGCAAAGAATAGGAGATAGTTTTCTACTGATGTTGGTATAGACCTGGAGTGTGAGGAAAAAAGATCTTTCATGCTCTTCCACTTTTCTTACATGAACTGCTTTCTTGACTAAAAGAGATGTAGATTTTAAGCTTTTGTTCCTCATTATGTTACATATACATAGGAATGCATTTGTGAGACAGGCAATGTCAGCAAAACTGTATATCTATGGAGCATTTCGGTCTACTCGTGTATATCATCATTAACAAAGTGTAGAAACATTTAATGAACTGTTCAGTGAGCAACTGTTTAATGAAAGCTTTTTCCATAGCATTTGAGTCCTTTGTCTCCTAAAGACATTGAGGTGCTGGATCTTAAAGGTATTTTCCAAATTAAATGATTCTGTGATTCTAATTCTTACTTTCCTCTTCACTGTCATGGTTCAGCTGTACCATACAATCACCTTTTTCCCAGTCCTGCTGCATGGACAAGACACAATACAAACAGCAGCTAAACTAGAAACAGGCCAGGTTTCCCATTACTCAGGTGTTTGCTGGCTGGCTAGCCACCTTGAAGAAAAATGTGAAACTCAGCTTTGTCTGACTTTTCTCAGTAGAAGTACTACGTTTAGTCTCATTCTTCCATCTACCTATAAACTTCATAGAATTTAATAATCGCTGGGACTTTCCAATGTGGCTGAATTTAGCAAGCGTGTTCCAAAATTCTGCATTATGAAAAGGAGTGAGTGATATAAAGTATAACTGCATAAGACTTGTTCCTTAGCAAAACAAGCTAAAAAATTACATTATTTACAGTTTCCTGGTAGCCAGAATAAATATGTTGTTAGTTTAGATTAGTCTCCAAAATGAGTAAAAATTCAAAGGGTCCAGTTTCTAAAGGTTGACATGAAACCTCAGAGATAATTGATAGGCTGTATTTGCAAAGGAGAGGAATGCAGGGTCTTCTAC
Organism: Eulacestoma nigropectus; assembly: GCA_013397775.1. Lineage (NCBI taxonomy): Eukaryota > Metazoa > Chordata > Aves > Passeriformes > Eulacestoma > Eulacestoma nigropectus. The sequence continues at coordinate 1,231,882 of VZTE01005847.1, read as the reverse complement.
ATTTGAACATTAAGGTATTCTTCCTGTGTTCCTTTACTGCCTTCTCATGAATTGCCAGCAAGCATGTGTAAGTGAGCTCAATTCCATGAGCTAAGGTAAAGAGCCAATGCTAAATATCTCTTATTTCACATAAAAGTCGTTTATTGTCACATGAGCTTAGAAAGTTACTTTTTATAGAGATTTTTTGACCTGCCAGTAATGGCTTTTAAAACCCTTATACATGCAGCGTGGCTTTTTCTGCATGACAGCAGTGACTTACTTAGTTAAGAATTTTGCTGGTGTATGATACTAATAAAATATAATGTGCTGCAGACTCTCATATAGACAAGGCAGCTCTGTACAGGAAGTCAGACATTGTTCACATACAAATGTTTGTTCTGATACCTGTCAATATAAAGTATGAAAACACATCCAAAAAACTTCAAAGACATTCCAGATATAATTCCCTATATCATGGTTCTTTTATACTGCTGAATGTAATGTTTAACTTTTCCTCTAGTTCATCTGGCCCGTGCTGACCCACTGACATGTAACAAAATAAAATACAGTGTACAGTTGTGTGCAGGAACATGGAAATGGTGATTCCATAAAGTGAGAATTAAAATTCATATTTATATGGTAACAGGGCAGGAAATGTATTTCTTAGTTGCATGCTGTCTGATTTCATATTTAGAATAAAATATGTGAAGTATCTATGCCTTTCTCGGATCTTTCTTACAGATGATTAAGACTATAGAAATCAAAAAATTCTGTTCCCCTTAATGTATCTGAGGTGACTGTAATATTTAGTTTATATTATGTTTGAGAGTAATATTATTGAATGTTACTTTTTGTTTAAGTTAATATTATTATTCTGTAATGCCTTCTATTATTAAATAAAATGTGGGGACAGCTTCTCCCGTGTATTCTTCTCTGCATGTGTTTTTGCCTGGTATTTAAAACCAAAAGAAACTCTAGTTCTAGTAGTAGTGGTATGATGAAGCCAATGTTGTAAAAGATCAATTTTTTTTGGTCAGTAAAGCTAAGGCTAAAAAATATTTGGAATCCTATTTCTCACAGCAATATAAAATAATAATCCATTTTATTTGAAATAGAGTACATTTTCACTCACTTGAATCATGTTAATCACACATTTTTAAATTTTCCTAGGATAACGGTATTAATCTTGTGGATTATGTCGTCATATATTACCTACGCCATTGTGATAAGGTAAAGGATTGGTTTGCTCTATCAGCCTCTCCAAAAGTGGGTTTCTTTAAGAGATGGTGAAAGGGTTTGTAATAGCTTTATAGAAATCTGAACATAGTACCTCTGATGGGAAAATAAGATCCATATCCTTTGCTTTCTTATAATAGTTGTGTACCTCAATAGGCATGAAATTTGCTGTAAGTTTTAAGATAAGACCTTGGAAAATTTTACATTGGGTGTTGAGTGAACCACTGCAGGCAATTAGCTGTGACTGCTGCAGACTGGACAGGTGGTCACTGCAGCCCTGTCTTATTATATATGGGTTGCTGTAACACAGTAAAATTTCTTCTGATGTCATTATATTGGAAGGCAGATGTATGATTTCTTACTTAGGACAGAATGCAAGGACAGGTTGGTATTTTAAGATAGGTGAGTCTGCTGATGGGGATGAAGTTAGGGGTTGAAATGCTGCTTTGAGTGAGTTACATTCTATTGTATATGATACTCGTCCGTATATGCATTTATACATATTATATACATTCATATATTAAATATTTATATTTTTGGTATCATCAATAGCCAAACTTACTGAGTGGAAAATTTGAACTATTGTATTTTAAATGAAAATGTCACTATTAATTGATTTTAAGAATGTGATTGCCTTTTTTTTAATCCCTTTTTTTAAAATTCTTACATAAGGTTGTTGAATTGATGAGTTAGCAGTTGTGAGATATGTAGATCTGTATCAGTTTTCTTTCTTTAGGGTTTTCGGGTTTGTTTGTTTCTCTTTCTTTTTTCTTGTGTTTTCTGTTGTTGGTTTGGGGTTTTTTGGGGGATTGGGATTTTTATGCTCTCTAATTAATTTATTTAAATATTTCTGCAAGCTTTCTACTATACTGTAATTTTACTTCAGGGAATTTTGTAAAACTAAACAGTATATCTTCAGTGGGAGGAAATAAACACAGTGTGATTATCATCCATTGCACTTTGTCCACCAAAATGTTCATATCTTTATAATAATAAAATAATTTTTTCCCCATTCACAAAACAATTCTTCAGCCTATGAGTTTTCTGTTATTACGCATTGAAATCTTTGCAGGTATATGCATATTTTAAACTCAGTAGTATGTGCTTATACTTATGAGAGCAGTGTCGTGTTAATACCATTTATACATACTTTACTTGTTAAAATTCTGCTGGAGATACTGCTTTGAACCTTGTAGAAGTTTTTTGTTGGTTGGTTGGGGATTTTTTTGGTTTTGTTTCATTTTGTTTGGGGGGGCTTCTGTTGGTTTTGTTTATTTGTTTTACTTCTGATTGTTTTTTCTTACTGTGCTAAAAATAAAATATATACTTAGGAGTTCCATACAGACTTGAACCCCTGTGATTTATTTAGCCACGTAAGCCTTCAACTGTGTATTTTTATCTGTGTAAACTGCTTCAGGAAATATACGAATAGGGTTTTCAATTAATGCTTTTAAAGTGTGTGTGTTTTTAATGAATCGTGAGAGAGTGAAACCACAAAGTTTTGGCATAAGATCACTTCTTGCATTAAAATGGGCATTCCTGTTACCTTTTTTTAAGAAACTTCTAATCCCTTATCTAAACCTTTATTGACATAAAATTAACTGAAATGTTGTGAGTTTAATGTTTCAAAGTTCAAATTGAGCACAATTTGCTTTACAATATCTAAAAGGTAGTTTTGATACTCAGAATAGTCAGTATTTAATCTTGAATGAGATACTGTTTTAGCAAGAATGATGTAAAATATGCTTTTTTTGTAATTTTATAACACTGTTTCATAGATGAGAATTAAAAAAAAAAAAGCAGTTTATTTCACTGGTAACGCATTCAGTTTTCATAGTGCCCTGTTTGTTTGTTTGTTTGTTTAGGAAGCAGGAACAGACAAGAGTATTTTTCCTTTACCAGAACCACAGGATTTTTTCCAGGCCTCCCAAGTTAAATTTGAAGACCTAATAAAAGACTTAAGGAAACTGAAGAGAGATCTAGAAGGTAACTGGGAACTTTCACATTTGTTCTGCTAACAACAAAGTGCCACTTAAAATGTGATCTTTATGAGGTTTTCTTATTGCTAATTAGGTTTATAGTGTTGATTCATTTAGAGATTTTACACTGTGGCACAAATTACTCACATAAATTAGAAAGAAAAAAAATGTAAGTCATGACTTAATAAAAATGAAAGTAGAGATCCTGAAAAGTAATTTTCCCTTTTACAATTGAAAGGCCCCTAAAGAAATCTTTCTGAATATTTCTTTAGTTATGTGTGAATTTTCCTCTGGCTTCTCCAGAACTATGTGTTTAACTCTAGATATCTGTTAGCTCCATAACATAAATACGTTCTTCAGTACTTGCACAACAACAATTTAAAAGCTGCAAGAAAGAGTTGAATACTACTAATGTAGAAATAAAACACAGCTTGCCAAGGCAGAGCAAAGGGAAATGGAAAGCTCCAGTTCAAAATATTTTCACCCTGGGACATAAAATAAACATTTTAAAATGTTTATTATAAAGAGGGGCTCAGAAACCCAACTCATCTATCAATCAAGGTACTGAGTGGAAATAAAGTAGGAAGGGTTGTTCTCTTAAGTATTCCAAGCAGTTTCTTTTCTATTTTGTGCTACATACAATTTTCTAAAATAAATTCAGTAAATGATGACTGAATATTTTAAACCTTTTTCTTGTTAAGAAAGGTTTGTACTTTACTGAGGCAGTTCTGTATAGAAGATGGAGCTTAGGAAGAGAATCTGCATAAAAACCTGTAAAAACTTTTACATTTGGATTTACATCTTTGCACTAGAATGGAAGAGTCCTTTTATAATCAGAGTTGAACAAGATAATTGTTTTTGAATTTTTTCAATGTAAGGCGCTGAAAACTGTTACAAAATAATTTATCCTTACAGCTAGGAATTGCTGGATTAGGTCACTGCCATCCTTGGGATAATTTCAAAGGTTAATAGTGGTAGGAAAGTATCAGTTGTTGTTTGTTCGACCCAGGCATCAGTGAGTGCTCTATCTCCTCTCATCGCTTGGCCCTGTAAGCCCCTTGGCCTGCCCTCTTTTGGGCTAGTTTTTGCAGAAACATGATCTGTGTTTGATCTTGTACTTTTTCAGCAGGTAGTCCTGCTGTCATGCATCTTAGTCGTGCAGGATCTGCATTGAGGCTGGGACATTCACATCATATTTGTTCTACATTGCAAAGACGCAGACAGCGAGTAGGAAAACCTAAGCTCTTTAACTCTTAAAATAAAAACTTCAGCTTTCTTGTAATCACTGATTTCTGTTTTCTAAACCAAATTTTTGTAGCGATTTATAGCAAATCTAGAAAAATTGTTATGTTAAGGTTATTTTCATAATTCTTTGTAAAAGTGTATGTTAAACCCAGCCAAAGTAATTAACATACAAAGTTAATGACAGCAAAGATTTGAAATCAGAAAGATTGTGGAAATGTTTCAGATATTGGTATTTTATCATCGAGAAATATGCAACAGATTCTAACAAGCATTCCTGTGATTATTTCTCTTACATTTAAACAAAGAAACAATAACTTATATAAGAATTTATCTTTTTCAAAGATTTGCTTTCAAATTTTTTTCTTCAGTTAATGCTCTAGTTAATTTTTAAATCAAAATTTTAATTGAAGAGGTTATAATTTTAACACGTACAACAAAGATTTGATGAGTCTCTGTAGTTTATTGTAGCCATTAAAAAGTTGTGGCTGCTGGCAGAATACCAGTGAAAGTCTAAAGCTGAAACAGATGTGAGTAGCAGAAACCAAGTCCAGAGAAGCGTCAGGCCCAGCTATCCCGACAGGCGCGGCCCTTCAGATGTAAATAATTTGAACAATATTAACTGGGGCTGCCTCTGTTATAGGGTACATTGGATTTATTTCACAGTTTGTTGGCTAAGGTAGTCTCAAGCAGATTACCGTGGAAGTGGGATGAGACAAAGGTAATAAATGGAAGAGAGGTTTTCTTTGTGTCATTAGGGAATGAACTAATGTTCTTGTTAGTGACTTCCCTTTTTTCTGAGATTTGTAAGGAATGATTAACAAAAAAAGAAGTCTATCACTTCTTGCAACTGAAATGGCAATTTTGATAGCTTCTTTTCATAGTAGTTGTCATTTAGTATTTAAAAATACATTTGACTAGTTTATCAAGGCATTCATTTATGTTTCTAACATGGATATTAACATAGGAAAGATGCAGTTATTGTGAGTGTTGTGTCTTAATTGGTTTCAAATACCTAGACACTGTGGAACCGAAAGTTCAAATCTAGATGGAGCACAAACCCTTTCATCTTTTTCAGATAAACAGATTGAGTTCCATACAATTTGCTATTTTTAAATCTTTTCTATTAGACTTTAAAGGTACAGACTAACTTTACTCCGAAGGGATTAGACTGAAGTTAGAATCAAGAACTCAAAAAAATTTTTGGAGAACCTTAATCCAACATGTTTTTAAAATATATTCCAGAACAAACGTTTTAATCATGAGCGTTTTAGGTTAAAAAGAATGAGAAACAAAAATATGCATTTGATATAGGCTTTAAGGGGAAAGAAGTGAGTATTAGATGGTGAGATGAAAATTTTAGAGTGAAGTCTGGTTCCACTCTGACATCCCACTAGAAAGAAATTTCTGTAAACTCAGGTTTTCACTCCAGGTCTTGGTGTATTTCCAAGGTTTTCAAATATTACACAGTATCATAAGCAGATACATTTATTCACGTAACATGTGCTAGCTTTCCAGTTAATCTTTATAGTTATGGAAAGAAAAGGTTTTGCTTTGCTTAAGATTGTAAGACATCTTATTCCTTGTCTAGGGCAATGAATGATTTCCACATTTTCCTTTCTCTGTGGCCAAACATGATTTACCTTCTAAATTTGACAATGCCACTTGGTATTCTTGAAATTGGTATTCTGGAATTAGCACAGAATGTTTTAAACGTGTAATCATGAGAAGATTTTCACAAAGAAAGCCACTTTACTGAGATTTTGTTTGTTATATACTAGTGTAAGTTTTACTATGAATCCTTTTATTAACGTATGTCCAAAGTTGAACAATTTTAATTGAATCAAAATTAGTTGCACTGTAGATTGTTTCCATCTGTCATACTCATTCCTCTTCTTTGCAGTACAGTACATAAAATTTTAAAATTTTATGCTGCTCTGTTACTCAAAAGAAAGCAATAGTAGATGCCTATGTAATTTACTGTGGTGTTCATTATAACTTTTTGGTATTCTTGACCTTAACAAATTATATTTATTGAATTGTTAGAAATGGAAACCAAGGTAGGTCCACTCTAAGTATTTTCAAGAGTCACACTTCTATTTGTCATAATTAAATAAATTTCCTATGAGATTGTAACATTCTGATTCCATTGAAAATCCACATACCCTTTACTTCCCCCCCTTTCATGGCCACCAGTAGAAGTACTGGTTACAATTTCCATACTAATAGTCTTTTTCAGTACTGTATATATGTTTTAAATTTTTATGAACTTAACTGTGTGTGAGTATATATGTAGGTGTTGCACACACATGCATGACAGAAAGGAAATAATCTAAAATAAAAAGAAGACTTCATGGATCTGCTGTACAGTAGTCAATTGGAGACAGAAGGCATGGTTTCCTGTTGGGCACCTCTTAACCTAGTTGTTGACAGATCTGTGTCTTGCATTAATATGTAACCCCCAACTTTTCCCTATTTAAATAGGAGAACTTCACCAAAACTTGAGTTTATGACAACTCCATTTTGTAAAATTGCATAATCCTTATGAAAAGATTAAAAGGGAAGTAAGTAAATCTATGGATGAAAAGTTGAGAAATCACAATGTTGTGTTGGCCATTTTCACACTGTTTTTTTTACAGAAGCATTACAAGTTCTTAAAATCATAGGGAAGTGCAGGTTGGTGGGTTGGAATGTACATCTGGAGGTCCTGCGGTCCAGAGCCTTTGAGCAGGAATAACTTCATATTTAGATCAGGCTGTACAAGGCCATAGTCAGCTCAGTCTTGAATCTGAGGATGGAAGTCACAACACCTCTCTGGACACCTGTTCCAGTGCTTAATTTCCATCTTGAATATTTTTCTTTATCCCATATGAGAATTTCCTGTGTTGAAACTTGTTACTATTGCTTCATTTTCTTTAGATGTGCATTCCTGAAAAAGTCTGGCTCCGTCTTCTCTCTAGTTACTCGTCAGATAGTTGAAGTGAAAATCTAGATCCCCAACCTGCTTTCTCTCTACTGGACTGAACATACTGGACTTCCCCTGCCTCTTTTTCAAGTGCTTCATTTACTTTTCATTCCTAAATGGCAGGACAGTATAAATAGTCTTTTTCAGATATGTATATATATTCATATATAAATAACATATATTCTTGTTCACAGAAACAGGTCTAGTGGACAGGATGTGACTAGCAAACACCATGCCAGTCATGTCACTCTCTAAACCCTGTTTCTTAGCATGACTGATTCGACCAGACTAAACTGTTGCATCTACACTGCTCTCATTCAGTGCCTCTTCAGATAGCTATGTATCACATTCTATTGCAAAGCATGGAAGAGAATTTAGAAATAAGAAATGGATGGAAGTTAAAAAGGGTCACTCATTCTCGATGCTTTCAGCAGCTGTTACTGTAAAAAGTCAAGGAGGAAACTGCTAAAAGAAAAAATAATCAGTTCACGCAGACTACAACTCTGATATTCCAAATTTAAAGTACTGAAAAACATCTGGATTTATCAAGGATTGTAAGGGAATATATTTATCAATAGGAAAACATACAGTGGCAGAAAAGTTCAATTGGTATTATTCACAAGAAGTTAATTTAAAATTCCTAAATGTCTTTTCCCATCAGAGTCCTCAAACTGAGTGAAAGGGTTTTTCAACAAAATGTCCCTTAATTAACTATAGACTGGTTTTGTTCTAGAGATTAATTGATATTTTCAATTAATAGATTGAGGTAATCTCAGCTTTTGTTGGATTTCTATGTATGCATAAATGGAGAAATTAATTTAATGTGTTATCATTTATTCAGGTGAAATTATTTAGTTCATACATAATACAGCCTTCAGTAAAGTCTGTTCTGTGGACTAGAGTTTTAGTGTAATCATGATGCAGTAATAATCAAGAGCATGAGGATTACAATGTCGAAGGGTTTTGTCTATTGTTTGATTTCCTTGATAGTAAGGTTACTGGAGCACATAATGAAAATTCTAAATATTATATCAGATTTGAGTATTAACTTTCTAAATAACTTGTAGGATCAATAGCTATTTCTCAATAAAAGATGATTGCTTATTCATTACAGGAGGATAGTATTCAAAAAAGTATTCAACACACGCTTCTAAAATATTTTCAACCAATTGAAGCCTTAGTCTAATTTAGATTAAATGTTTTAAGTTAATTTAAAAGAGGGGCTTAAATGTCTGACTAATATACATGTCAAAGAGTCTTCAGGAGCAGAGAAGTTGTATGATAATTTACAGGACCTACTTACTTCTTTTTTCCTCGTGTTGTATGTTCTTTAAAATTTTGGAAGTGCAAGCAAGTAGTAATTTGAACTGGGTGGTGGAACATGAGGAGCCAAATAGATGCATGTGTTAATTCTTTAGGTAACAGCATAAAAGAAGCATGTTGTTTTGTATGTGGTTTCACTGTTCTTGAACAGTCCAATATTTACGTTATCTATTTTGAGGCAATGCAGAATGGTGTAAGGAAAAGAGCAAAGGATGGCTTTGTACAGAAAAAGTTTGGGGTTTTTTTAAGAGTTGACACTCTTTTCTTTCTCAGAGTTTTCTGACCACTTTTTGAACAGTCTCTTGCCTCAGCAGGATGAGATGTATTTCAGTTTGTTTTGATGTAGAAAGATCCAACGCAGGCACTAAAAATGCATTTTCTATATGTGCATTGGATTTTATTTTATAATAAAACTAACTTTTTGACAGTGTTCCACTGGTAATGTTCGTATGTGAATACATTTAGTAGGAATTTTTCTAAGTGGATCATTTCTTAAAATTTCATTAGATTTTTTAGTTTTTGATAAAAAAGATAGTATGGAATGGTTTAAATAACATTCAGATATAAAATAGAGGAGCAAAGCAGTAATGTTTTTGAAGAGTTTATTCCTTGAAAGCAGATGTCTGCATGTGTGCACAAAGGCACAGGGAGAAAGCTTTTGGTTGGTTAAACAGTGGCATGCTGTTAATTTTTTCTTTTATATTTTTTTTCTTTGACTAAAGAATTCTCGGAAATTTCTTGTTAAAAATCCTTCTGCAAATGTTAAGATTCTAAAATGAATCTTGGAAATACCACAGTTATGATTTTCTGTGCAGTTTTCTGTGTGCCCTTTTAAATAAATAAATACATGTATGTATGTTAAGCATTAGTTACGTAACTATGAAGGATACATCTGGGAGCAGGTAGTGCACATCTGGGAACAGGAGGAATATTGTCCCCATCAATGTGTATGGTGGGTAATGAATTATGTAGTTTGGAGAGTGTTAAATACTAGTATTGGGAGGAACAGTGACTTCATATTTATGGACGTCATCAGCTTTTCCTCTCTGCAGAAGCATGCAGTAAAAGGCAAGACAGATTTCTGCTAGAATTGAGACAGTCACATATCAAAGATTGAAAGTGCATTGGTTCAGACCGTGGGATACAAATTAGTAATAGTGGGGCTAATTAGCACTTTGAGAAGTGTTCCTGCTAATATTGCAGGTAGTTAATGAATTTACATGATTTTAAATCTAAGCTGAATGCTCCAGCTGAACCAAACTTCTACCAACTTGGTAGAAAATTAATTAGGTCAAACTTTATGATCTGTCTTACACATAAAATCAGAGATCCAGCAATAGAGAGGAAAATAGGAGATCACCTCTCTGGCTTCTACAGTTTCAGCTCATAAACTGTTTCAGCCATTGCCCAAATCTCTTCTATCTGATCCCTTATTTGGTACACTAAGTGATAAAATGTTTGAGTGTTTGAAAGGTCTTTTTTTTTTTTCTTAGCACTGTAGAAATCTTAGCTCATCTGATGGAAATACTGTTCTTGCTTCTTAAAAATGTTGTCTCCCTCTCAATTACCCAGATAAGACTCTTCAGTTTCAAAATATTCATTATTTTGTACTGTTCGGAGAGAAGGGAAATGTTCCAGTTTCTCAGCAGATTGTGCTAGCGCACAGTTCTGCACTCTTGACAGATCTTAATGATGTGTGGAGTTCTGTATGTTTGGATCTTGACACTTAACAAAAATTTTCTACTAATCATGTGTGCTGGAATCACTTAAAGGAATCTTACAAAGACTTGACTGGAAAATTATGACTCTTTAGTCATTACAATCATTTATATGTACTGTTCAGTCCCTTGCAGTGTGCTTCTCCGCTGAAGGGTGCCCTGAATGTAAACTACCATTTCAGAAGGACTACATTAAGCAGAGGCTCAGATATGTTGCTATGGTGTGAAAAATATTTGGTTTTACTAGCAGTCTTTGTTCATTTTGCTAAATGTATTCTTGGAAACCAATTTTAACAGAAAGGTTTTTAAATTATTTATATAGAATGTTGATGCCCTTTCACCAAACAAGGAGCTAAAAAATCTTCTTTTAGGTTAATTGAAACTAATATAGGCCTGAAAGTTCCTCTGTATGCCATCACCAACTCTGAAAGTTCAAAATGTTGTTGAACTTAAAATAAAACAAATCCCCCTCAAAAGACAAAGGTAGAATATCTGATCAAACTTGTGAGAATTGTCAAGATGTCTGACTCCTTCAGAACAGGTGAACTTTTACAGAGTGTTTTGTATGCCCCTAATTCAATTATTTCACTTTCCACATCTTAGGATTTATCACTGAAATGTTTTTTCTGTCTCATTCGTATATGACAGCTAGAGAACCTAAACAGCAGGTACTTGTTTCTGTGTGTCACGAGGAAATGGCTTCATACAAAGACTGGACTTTTTACTTACTATCTTCTATCCTCTGAAATTATTTTTTTAAGAAAAAGGAATTATTAATGTATGAAGAAAATAATTGTAACATTTCTTCTTCTAAATTATCTAAAAATATCTTCACAGAACAGTAGCTTAGCAAGCAATTAATAGGTTAGAATGGTGTATTTAATGTCTGCTAACACTTTATTTAAGACAATAAAAATGAAGCTTGAGAACAGAGTGCTGCCACAATCTGATGCCCTTTTAGATTTTTCTCAGATACCTTTGTATCAGAAAACCTCCCACCCCACTTCACGACATTTCCATCTCTGCTTTGTAAAAGGCTTCTGTATTAGTCAGCCCAGCTCTGGCTTTGGTGATAGTGCTTGAACATTTGTGCATTCCTATTACTGACGTGTGTACATATATCAATATGTGTCAAAAAGGGCAAGTAAAATACTGTCTCTGAAATTTCTCTGAGTCAGTAGCAGCGTAGCCTCTTGCAGTTGGAAGTTGTTAAGATTCTTAACTGTGCTCCCATGGAATCAAGATGAATCTCTTCCCTTCTGTACATTGTTTAAAATTCTATCTGAAAAGAAAGTTTACCTGCAAGTTTATTTATGAGTGAAAAAGCTGTAGATAGTGCAAAATGTATTAAATTAACATCATGTGAACAGCTCCAGTAAGTAGGTACCTAAGTGCATGTAATAATAAGAGATTATTACCAGATCCTGCAACAGTGTCCAATGGGTAAACATGCATCTCCGGTAACTATTTGTTTAGCTTGCAAAGTTGTTTCCAAGCAAGAAAATTAATACAGCAAAACCAAAGGAACTAAATAATGAGAAAATTATATCACACTTGCTGAACAATACAAATATATGCATTTTATCTGAGGTTTATTAGATTTTTATTTGGGTGTACAGATCCAAGTAGTGTAAGAGGTTTCTGCACTGTAAAAAATAATGGAATCTCTCATACAGAAATTTAAGGTTATTTAACACTACATTAAATTCATTTGCAGATGATTTCATGATTTCAAATGCTCTTTGAAACAGAAAAGGTAAGGGTTCTAAAAAAGACTTATCAAATAGTGATCCTTCTGTCAAACATGCTTGCATTGTAAGAAAATAAAAGAGACAGCTTGGCAGTATAACCTGCCATGCTCTGAACAGACAGGAGCAAGGGATGTTTAGCAGCTTTCACAGAGGCATAACTCATAGAGGATAGTGTCAGTGACAGATTTATAGGAATTCATAGTGTTGATACTTGGTTTTGCTGTCAGGCTGATTCCTGTAAATGCTACTGGTGGATTCTGGTGAGTAAATAGTTAGTAATTTACTGTTATCAACTTTAAACTATTTCTGGTTTTGCGTTTACTTTAAAAATGGTGCTTAAAAAATTCCAAATCGTGTCTGATTGACACAGAAATGCTCTTTACGTGAAAGTTTGTTTATGGGCCATGATTCTTTTGACAGATTTACAAGTGTCTGTGGAGTTTTAAGACTATTGCCCAATAGGCATTAAGTGAGAGACATTCTGTTTTGTAAATATTTTCACTTATATTGGGGATTTTTAAAGAACTTTTTGAGCCAAGTACTGCATTAAATCTGAAGACAGTGGCAAACTGATAATCAGCAGTTTCCAGCTTTGTTTTAATGTTTTGCTAATGCTTTCCATTTCTGTGGCCAAGATTTGTAGTGGGTGAAGCATGATGTACATCCAACAATTTGTAAGGGCTTTCAAATACTTTTTGCACACTTGTATTTTCCGGTTTTTTTGCAATAGCTCATTTAGAAATAAACAATTTTCAAAGTAGCATATTACATTCAATTTCACTAACATAACAGCTCGTACCAAGGAAAAGAACCGAAAGTTTATTACATTAGTGGAGAATTTGCATCTGTTTGAACTCAGTAATGCTGAAACAGGTTTTTATTTTCCCAAATGATTATTTTGGAATGAGATGGTGAGAGGAGAAGTGTATGTGTGGTGTGACAGCTGTCAGCTTCTTCAGAATTCCCTCAGATTCCTCAGAATTTCAAAAAGACATTTTTTCAGAAAGCAGCTTTTCAGTATGTATTTAAAAGGAATGCATGGTAGGATCCTTTACCTCCAAATCATTCTAATAAAAACCTTGGTGACATAATTTTCTTTTAAAGAGGAAAAGGTTTGTACTGTAGTGAATATGACAACAAAATATAAAGAATAGATGTAATATTCTCTCATGTTACAGTATTTTTAGCAAGGAAAATCAAAGCAATTAATGGAACTAGACTTTCTAGCTTTAGGGGTTTTTTATATAATGTTTGGCATGACTTTTTTTTTTTAACAGTATGTTTCAAGTAAATAAAAAAACAACTAAACAAAACACCTTCTATAACAGGAAACTCAGTGAATGCTAATTACCAGAAACTTTTTTATGATGTTGTGTAGAACTGAGGTAGGTCATACACTTCAGACTTCCACCATTACTACAAAAGCAGCTTGACAAAGACCACCTGACTTTAATATGTATCATTACAACTGCCATTTTAATCAAAAACTTCACATTAATTGTGTCATTAAATGCTTTTTCCTCTTCAAAATATGTCTTTACTTGTATCTAATTTATGATTCCCTTGAATCATTCAAAATGAACACTTCCATCATTCCTTGCCATATCTATCCCCAAGCAAATTTGGTCATGTTCTAAGGTTCTTCAGCCTAAAACATCTCTTTTTAAGGCTTTACAATAATGTAAATTATTAGAATTTGCCAGCGTTTACTTAACTACTTTTGTCTCTTTCAATTTCATTGTTTCAAGATGACTTAAGCATTTGAAACTGGTATCTCATGTCATTTCGCTTCATCTCAAACTTTAGAGTTTCAATCAGCATCCTGATTCACTTATCCTATGTCATCTGTTCCATTTCTCTTCATTTCTGTGCCTTTCTTCTTACTGTTCCTCTCCCATCATTCCAAATATTGATCTCCTTATTAGGGGTGTTAGGATTCTTCTTATGAATTCACTATACAAATTAATTTTTTTTCTATATGTTTTAACTATTGGTACTTCTTATCCAGATTTTCCTGTAGTTTTTGTCATCTGATTAAGGTTAATGTTGGTAATCTCAATTAAAAAAAAAATAAATAACTGAAGGTGGTTTGTATGTCCTTCCTTTTTACTTTAGGAACAGTTCATCCTAGTCTTGGTCACTTAAATACATGGGACCTACCTGAGTAACCTTGCTAAATCTTGTGTTATTAAAGCTTGTAGGAAGCATCCAGGAAGCTTTCAATGCTTCAGATGATGCAATAGCAACACCATATGTTTGGGAAAATGCCTTTCTAGAGTATATTAGAGTATGTTTAGATACTACTGTATCTACAAACTTATTCGTCTAATACATAATCATAGAAATTTAATTCTGTAAAGATTTATATAAATTATGTAAGAGTATTATAAAAGAATTATTGGTTTGCAATTGTTGCAACCTTACATGACTCTAATAATCATGGGCATTTACTGTGTTCCAAATGCCTGAACATATTGTGTGTACTATATTACTTTACAGTTTTGTCATTTTATATTTATCCAAAAGAATTTCTAAATATTGCCTCATGATATAATGTATATTTTTTAAAAAAGAAAGAACACAAACCTATATCTGTTATTTTGTTTGAGCTTACAGTCAGAAACTTACAATACTGTCTCAGTTATTTTGCTAGATTTTTTCCACCTATAAAACTCTAATGTCTGTTGTCTTCCAAAGTAGTGTTACAATTTGCTTGATTGAAGTCTCTTTCTAATTCTGCAAATATTAAGTATACACATGTTTCAACCAGTGTATTATAACAGTCACAGAAAGTTCAAATTTTTAATGGTAAGCAGGATGTCTCATAAGAAAATAATCTTAAGATGTCATATAAACTTCCCTGATTTCAGATTTTTTTTTGCTTAATTTAAATTATTAAAGACACATAACTGAGCAGCTAATAGAATACTTTCTTTCCCCATCTAGTATGTTTAAATTACCCCTCCATTCTGCCTACTATCCGGCATACAAACAAATATCCATTAACTTTACTCCGAATCATTTGAAAGGTTTGTCATATGCTACCAGTTACAAGACTATAGATTAAAGATAAACTTAGACTGTAGCCCAGGCCATTTTACACAACCTACATGAGTTGTGGAGGGTTGCTAAATTAAAATATACTCTTAGGTGGGAATGGGTATTTTTTACTATTTTTCTATAAGAATTGTCCAAATGCGTTTCTGCTCTCAATTAATTGAAAAGCTGTGGTTCTTTTCAGTACGTCCTGATGGTCCAAGGGTACTATAAGCACAGTACTACTTGCACAGTAAAATTTACGCATCTATTTTCAACCTTCCATTGACTTTTTACACTACATTGCAAATTTAAATTAATACAACATTTTAATTACACAGGCTCAACTTCTGTTTCCACAGTTTTGCATTAATTTTTTTTCAATGGTGGTAGCAATATGGTGTGAATACAGTTCATGCAGCCAAACTGTAAGTATTAGGTTTAACTCCAAAATAAGTTTCCATCTAAATTCAGCTTCTTGGGAATGAAAAGTTGTGGAAGAAAAATCTTGCAATGGTTCATAAATTCAGTTGCTAACGGGAAAGTAATTTCACTTTGATTTCTGTCTCCTGTCATCTTTAATGTGGAACACTGGAATGCACTAAGTTTACTAGAAGTTCTAGGCCTGTTAAAATTCATTGGCAAAAAAAATGAAGTTTTTTAGAAATTGGCATGGCATCAGTTCTTAAAATAGCAGATAGATTAAATAGTAAACAAATTGAACTTACATGTAAGTTAACTTTCTTACATACTTCAACTGTTTCATATCATGGTCTGGGGATGGAATACTTAAGTAATGCTGAATTTCTGCATCTGTTTCAGGAAAAATGGTTGAGTATAGGATGCCTGGCACTGGTTGATTAAAATCAATCCAGATACAAGGCATCCTCCACTCACCACAGAAACAGACTTTAAAGCTTTAAATTACCATCTAGAATTAGAGTGTGAGGCAGGCTGTGTTAGTAGTAAGCCTTAGCACATTGCAGGAGTTTTAGGACAGATTCCTTACTAAAGACAAATTCTACTCTTTTAACACATATAGAATTTTTTATATAGTATGCTAGACTAGTATTGGTATTTTTTATTTTAATGTAATTGCTGGATTCCTTATTGCTTATTTATTACCTCTAAAGTAAGTTCAGGTGACTAATTTAGATGTAGACTCCTATGATGGTGAAATCTACTTCTGGTGCGTTACTTGTGCCACAAATGTGTCTCATCTTCTTTTTGTAGCCTCTGAAAAGCAAATGAAGTTAGTTTGCAGAGAGTCTTCTGAAGAACATCTCCAGCCCTTTAAGGAGAAATTGGAGGAATTCTTCCAGAAAGGTAACCACATCTGAAAAAAACCCTTATTGCCAAATAGTGTAGTGGTTTACAAAGTTATGCGTAATGTAAGCTGCATAAAGTATCTGTTTGCTCTGAAAATTCCTGTGGATTGTGTTCCTAATGGGCCTAATATATGTTAAT
This sequence comes from Eulacestoma nigropectus, assembly GCA_013397775.1. NCBI lineage: Eukaryota > Metazoa > Chordata > Aves > Passeriformes > Eulacestoma > Eulacestoma nigropectus. The sequence goes on along the minus strand of VZTE01005847.1, from coordinate 1,215,186 downwards.
ATATGTTGATATATGTTAGACAGATCTTAGCCATCACTTGTCAAAGATAATCGCTCCCTTGATCTCACTCATTTACCATTGGTTATTTTGTGCTTTGTTCTTTATTATTATTTGTAGGCAAAATGAAAAATATATACATCACAGACCAAATTTATCAGAGGAAATATAAAGCTTCAAAGACTTATAAAAGACTAGAGTAAAAGACACTCTTAGAGAAAGTCCACAATATACATATCATCTTTTCTCACTAGTGTGAGCTTATGAACTTAATCATATTTAAAAATTTTGTCTTGTGTGAGACAAAAATAAGCATTAAAAATGTGATCTACCAGCTTAGAGTCTGGAGACAATGGGTGAAAACCAAGGTACAATTTGGTCATCAGTTGAAAACAATGTAAATGCAGGTTGCTGTTGAAAACAACAGTCATGCTCCCTCCTGTTTCCCATACTGTGTTCCCCATCACCTGCTGCTGCCAGCATCATTGCTTCTGGAGCTGTGCAAAATATATACGGGAAGAGACTTTCCTCCCTCTCCTTGTAGGAGGACAGTTTTTTTGGGTAAACAAAACAAATTCTGGTTTTTTGACAGAGATACTAGAGTTTTTAAAAAGTTAAATGTATTTCTCATAGAAATGGTGAACAGTTTAACAATTTACTATTTGAGAAGTCATTTGAACTATCTGAATCTGCTCATCCAGACAGAATATTAGTGATCATTCAGATTGTTGTAATAATTTATTAATTAGCTTAATCTTTTTTGTAAAGATAGTCCTAATGTCTTTTTAGTATTCTTCTAAATATTGTCCCTGATTATGCCTATTGATGTGGAAATTGAGATACATTTATCTTTGTCAGATTTACAGATATACATTTATCAGTGTGACAGAAAATTTTATCCTTATGTGTGTGAATATGTTTAAAAAAAGAAAGAGGATACATTCCTGCATGCTGTCCTGGGACAATAAGTTCTATATATTATTTTTATTGGACCTCACTTTTCTAGTGAGATCTTTTGTATACTAGAAAGAGCAAAACCACATGGATTACTTACTTGTCCACTTTTTCTTATGTACACTTGTTCTGCTTTTGCTTTATAATGTTATGCCTTATGGTATCTAATCAGATACACTTAATTTTGTATAATGTAACTTCTCATCTTTTGACATCTTATTCTGCCTTATTCTGAAATGAGTTTTCAGTAAGTTGTCAAATTCTATAATGATTGACTCTATTTTTCTGCCAGTCACTTGATTGATTAGAATCTTTATAATGGTGAATGGTACTTTATGTGGCATTAGAATGGAAATCCTCTAAAATTCCACATGGGAGATAGGGAAAAATAGCACAGAAACCCATCTTGATTTATGGCACTAGAATAGGTGTTGGACAAATGTCAAGCTCAGAGGTGTCTGCAAACTCCGCTGCTTCTCTGAAATTAGGAGTTAGCTGATAATTCTGAGCATCCGATAAGCATCTGTTTTCAGTTTTGTTTGTTTAAAAAAGAGTTGTGGCTGGTTTAAGCAAACATGAGAAAAAATTGTCTGTTATCTTTCTGCCAGCTCACAGCAAGTATCCAAAACTCAGATGCTTTTCTGAAACCTCTGGCTTGAAAATAGGGCTGGAACTCATAGATACTGAGGTTTTTCCCACATGCGCAATTCCCATCACTTCTAGTCAATGCAAAGTTGGAAATGCTGTAAGGAAAAAAAACCTGATTTGCTTATACTGAAATGTTTGCATTTCCTAATTATAATTAATACCAATTAAATCTAATACTTGCTGTGTTGTAACAAAAAACACCGAGAGTGTTATGGAGACTGACATTCTAAAATGCTAGAGGGGATAAACTGTACTTCTGCTGATGTCAGTACTGGTTTGTATAACTGGATGTAATGTAGCCCAGTGCCTTCAACAGGGAATTAGATGCCAGAAGCTTTGGGTTCTGTTCCCAGTTTAGCTACTTTATATGTGATGCTAGCAGAGTTGGTTAATACCCTTTTCAGAGAGCGCCCCTCTTTTCTGGTACACAGAATGTTAAATAATGATTTTTGCTGATTTTTGTAGTGAAAGATGATCTTTGTCAAGTACTTTGTGAATCCCACATGAAAGACATCTTGTGTAAACTGTCTTAATGCTTCACTAGTTGTATTTGATATGCATATGCTTTTTGGAAAAGGCTTAGATTATTTTCAAAGTTGAAATAATCTTTAGTAAATCTATTTATATCATGTGCAACAAATTATATTAGTTTTCCTATAGTATGGAGACCTACTAATTATTACAAATTAAATATTCACTTACTGTATTTCCATTGGAATTGCTATATGGGGCAGTTAAAAATATGTTCATAATTATTTTCCATTTAAATTGCCCTGATATGCAAGAAGGCCTTTGAAATAATGAAATTACTGTGTGGTCTGGAATGCTCTTTAATTCATTAAATTCTTGCTCAGAATTTCTTAGAAGAAAGCTCCTCTTTTGATAGGAAACTATCGCATAAAAAAAAAATCAGAAGAGTTAGATGACTATGCAAAATACTTTATTTTGAAAAGGAGGAAAAAAGATTTTGGTTACTGCAACTATGCAGCTCACTAGAAGGAATTCTGGCCATTAACCATTGGTGTTTCCCATAGTGTTTCTTATTTTCCTTGTGCATTCCCTCAAGAATAATACAAACCAGAAAGCAAATGACATACAGGAGTAGGTGACTAATGTTAATTAAATGTATTTCTTCCTTTACTGCTTGACTCTTTCATGTTGTTTGTCCATTTTAGTAAACGTAGAAGCAAATAGCACAGATTCATGCAGGATCTTGCAAAATCTGTTTCCAAATTCTTCTTCATTGGAGCCAGGTCAGAAAGCATGTAAAAACTTTAATCTGGGCTCGGGTTTCTCCCTCATGTACTGGAATGTGAAAATGAAAAAGTCTTTATGCGTCATAGCAGTTAGCATAGCAAGAGTATAGCTGCTTCTCTTCATTTCTCTAAGAATAAAGCATCTTGGTGATGAAGACTGTGCTATTACAGGAATTCATCTAATTTAGAACAGTCTGGGAAGTGAGTAGTCTGAGGTCAAGACAGAAGAGTTTTTGAAATTCATTAGTGGAAAGCAAAGCTATTTGGGAAAGGTGCACGATACACTGAAGTGACCAAGGTAACAAGCAAGATGGGGAGAGGGAGGGATTTGTCAAATAGAGTAGTCATTGACATTAATCCCAAAGAAAAAGAAATTGTCCTATATTTAGAATTCTAGCCTAACATTTGGGAAACATTGGTTGGATTAATTGCTTTGCTACAACTGCTGTGTGTTGTATACTATATATAAAAGGTCAACACTGTGCTATCTATGGGACTATGCAATAGCAAAATAGAGTCACAGACCAGTCAAACTAGTGACCAAAAACTAGTGACTAGTGACCAAACTAGTGACCAGTGACCAAAACTAGTCACTGCAGCATTCTGTCAGGAGCTAGTGAATTTTTCAGACAAGCTTAGCAACCACATGGAAACAGTCCATAGATCCGCTCTTAACTGCTGAGTGATTTCTTCTCAGTAGTTTTAGCCAGGCTGCAGTAGCTACCTGGGCATACATCCAGTCCAATGCACTTTCAAATGTGTTTCTGGTGAAGAACAGGAGTTTTGATCCACATTTCCTCATTTGCCTGTTGAAGTGCACCACAGAGGATTGTTGAGGTAGTCCATTGGGAAAGAAAATAGGAAATAAATTCTATTAGGAAGACCATGGAGGCTGGAGCTGAGAGTTGGGGCTGTTCAGCCTGGAGAAGAGAAAGCTTTGGGGAGACCTTACAGCAGCCTTGCAGTATCTAAAGCGAGCTACTAGAGAGCTGGAGAGGGACTTGTCACTGGGATATGTAGTGATAGAACAAGGGGGAATGGTTTTAAACTGAGAAAGTGTAGGTTTAGATTAGATATTAAGAAGAAATTCTTTACAGTAAGGTTGGTGAGGCACAGGAACAATTTGCCCAGAGAAACTGATTTGCCCTGTCCCTGGGACCGTTCAAGGCTGGGTTGGATGGGTCTCTGAACCACTTGGTCTACTTGTTCCAGCCAGCCCCATGGCAGCAGGGTTGGAACTAGATAATCTTTAGGGTCCCATTCAACCCAAACCATTCTGTGATTCTATTATAAAAGCTAGCAGCTGGCCAACTTTGAGTTTCTTGTTCATCATTTCCTCTTGTTCCTCAATATGTTGTTCTTGTGCTATAGGTGCTCACACATGATGATTTATACTTCTCATCTAGTAGCTCCTATTGTATTAACCCTGGAAAAGCAACCTTTTATTAGTTTGTAGCCCCGTACATGTTTTGAGTGTAGGAGAATGATAGCAGAGTTTATTATATTACAGGGGAAAAAAGTATTTCCACTCAAAATTGCTGCTTTTCTCTCAAAGCAGTCTATGAAGTATAAAGCAAGATGTTAATGTCACTTAGTAGTAGTGAATCAGAAGTCAAGAACACTCCAAGACACCATTTTTTCACAATACAATAATACTTCTTTTTTCTCTCTTACTGTCAACAGGACATACTTTTATGCATCTTAATACAATCAAAGATTAGGAAGAAAATTACATTGGCACTTATTTCCTTTCATAGTGTGACAATATTCTGTTGTTGTTTTTAAGACAGATATATAGAGATTCTACTTTAAGTTGTTACTCAAAGCAGTTTGGTAGAGCTTGTCTGTAATGACATCCCAAAATACCAGAAACTTCTGGGAACTATTTAAAATTCTTGCTTCTTTGCAATAAAATTACAGCTTTTCTCCCCAAGAAGAATATTAACAGGAGAAAGATAAATATTCTAAAACTGTATATGAAATTAAGTCACATGCTTGTCTTCCCACTAGTGTTGTACTCCTCTGCTTTAATGTACATATTGGATTATGGTGCTTGTGTTGAATTTTATTTGTAAAGCTCTTGAATATCTTAATGCTGAACAAGTGAAGTAAGAAAATCAAGGATAATATTTAAGAGCACTGAATTTCAGTAGCAGCTGTTAAAATACCACGTGTAAACAACAGCAGAAGAGCAATAGCACTTACAAGGTTCTTACAGTTGACCAGATTTTTCTTACCTGCAATTATGAAGCTGCTTCTGTCAACTAAAAAATATATCTCTGTACAGATAACCATTCCTACAAAGCACAAGACTCTCTTCCAGATTGTGTGACTATCCACTCTGCATATCAAATACTGATTCTTCCTTTTGTGAATAAAATGTACAGATACGAAGACTTTTAACTTTAGAGCTTTACTTTCTATTCTACTTATCGTAACTTCTTTTTCATTTTATTTGTTTTCACTGAGATGTTTTATTATCTCTGCCACACATATGCAGTTCTCACATTAAACAGTGTCGGAGGATATTTATGTCCAGCATCAAACATGAAAAATATGTCATACTTCCTTGCAGTGATAATGTTTGCTTAAAACTTTTTATGCTTCCCAGCAATGACATTACAGACCAGGCAAAGTTTGTGTTTAGATCTGGAACGCTGTTTTATATGCCAGGAGCAGAATTACTTTAATCTTTCAAACTGTTTGTGACAGACATAACTGTTTTCATCACTCAAAGATTGTCATATTTAAACAGATGAAAGAGTGATTTACATAAATTGGCATGAGTCTGCAAAGCAGTGAACCTTTTTGCTGTGGTACTCTGAGATTGTATAGTTAGACAATAGCCTCCGTCCATAAGACACCAAATAAGTTGTCCTGGAATGTGATTGCATCCATATGCCTCCTAAGTAATGCAATGAGCTGATTCAAAGAACAAGAATTTGCTCTGAAATGAATATTTTCTCCTGCACTACCAGAAGAATTATCAACATCAAAGTCCTGAAAATTGGTGTTAATTGCAGCTATGATTTTCCAGGAAACTTTCAATTTATTATTTTTGAAACAGATATACATCAAATTGCTATAACCAGTTTCACTATATCATGACTTACTATAGAAATTGGAAGGTTACACTCTACTATAATGTGTAATATGAACATAATTTAGAAGAACTGGTAATTGAAAATGCAATGTCATCTTCTAGAGGACAAGGAGGGAATCTCTTATAGAAAACAGTTCCTTCCAACTTCCTTTCAATTTGATTGTGTTATACTGAATTACCATGGCTATTACAAAGTCATTGGCATGTCATGATAGAGAAAGATTTCCTATTAATAGCAACTAAGTGACATAATGAATGTTAGTGTTAATACCCTTGATTTAATACAAAAATATAATGTATATGATAATTATAAAATCTATTCCTAGAATTACTGATGTTTTTACTATAACCACAATCAGCTATCTGGAGTTCAACATCCTCTTTAAATTCTCATTGTAACCTCTGTTTTCTGTTCAATTGCACTGGATTTCTTCCGTCTTCTATATCATGGACTTAGAGGTACACAGAACTGTAGGTTATGTATGTTGGCTTTTCACAGGGATCCTATTAGACTTTTCTTTTAGTCTAGCTGCTTTTTTTCACTATATTCTTAGGAATTTCCTACCTGTTTTCCTATTTATCTTTTTTTCTTTTTATGTCTTCATGTGCTGCTTCAAAGTCAGTGAACTAATAGAATTTAAATCTATGTCAAAGCTTCGTTGCAGGAAATAAAGATGCTCACTGATTCATTACTTTAGATTATATAACCTATGTGCAGTTGTTTACATATGTGGAAGATACTCCTGCAAGGAAAGAGCACAGTCAAGAATTGGAAAGGACGGGATAGAAGAGATTCATGCACTTAAGTAATGAAAGGCCCAAACACACTTGGTCTCAAGAGACCCCAGTACCTAACCTCACACTGGTCACTCACCTTATGTGTGTCCCCTGTGCTCTGTAATTTCACACCACTAAGCCTGGAAATACCGTTCAGTGCACCATATAATACAAACTGATTATGACAATAACATGCTTAATCTGGTATGCAATTACGTGGAATTTCTCTGTAGACTTTTGTAACTTTGGTGTGCTGATACTTTTTCTCAGTTATTTTTTGGACCTGGGCAAACACATGAATATCCTGTTTTAATGCTTTTGAGCATGATTGATGAAAATACTAGATACCAAAAATTTCATCAAGAAATTGAAGCTCTCTGGATTAGATTCTCTTATGGTCTAAATGCTGGTTTCCTTTTTAAGCAGTAAGAACAGGTAAAACCTGCAGTCTTGCTGAACAGGATGTATCAGAACCATTGTTTTGAGAATAAAAACAACAATCACAATGTTCATAGGGCAGTTAGAAATTTCAAGCTAGTTAAAGGACAAAGCACCAGGTTGCTAATAAGCTCTCAAAATTGAGGAATGACAGAGTAAAACCATATGGATAATACAGTCTTGTGAAATTACAGCTGTGACTAAAGACAGACTTCCCCTAAATGTAAAAAAAAGTCTGATTTCAGGTCATCATTCAACCTTTCCTGCAACTTCTCCGATATCTTTGTGTCTAAATACTTCAGATGCCAGGGCAAGATGTTAAAAATTTACCTTTGTCCTGTGAAGAGCCTTTACCATGCTGCTTTTGAACACCTTGACTGAGGTGAGGAAATCAGAAGCTTTATTTCTCTTAAGAGATGTATGTATGAAATTTAGTGGAACAGTACTTCTTTCATGGCATGTAATTCAATTAAAACTTCATAGCATCAGAATTTTTCAGCTATCTAAACATTGGCAAGTCAACCATTTTGAAAGTGTCAAAAAATATTTTTAAAGGACTTCAGCTCCTGAACAGCGTATTTTAGGATATAACTGTTTGTACAAAGCATGTGTTTGAAGTCTTTCATCTTGGGAATGTCTTACAGTCTGAAAGTTCCCTCCACAAAGGGTTGCCATCTCTGGAACAGAATGTGAGGTTCCTGGTGCCCTAGGACAGGCAGGGATACCTGAGTAGACACAACAGTGTATCTTCTGTGGCCAAGCAGAAATCTTCAGACATTAAAGAATATAATGCTAGAAGGAAAAATTGCTCTATAAAATGTGTTTGGTTTGATTATCTATGGAGTTATCAGTACAATTTATCAGTAAATGTTTATAGTGTGTTTCCTTAACTTCAGTTTTACACAAAGGGCTTGACCCACCATTGACTTGAAGTGGAAGTGGATAGGGCATATCTTAAAGATTATTAAGCTTTACACATCAGGAATTCTTTCCTTACGTGTAATTGGGCAGTTCCTAGGACAGAGAATTCCCAGGTTTAGTTAGGAGAGCTTATTCTATTATGTCTATTTGAAATAATGGTAGGGGAACTTTGTTCTTCCTTTTAAATTCCAGTCATTTTTCATTGTAATATAATTTGATATTGGTTTGATTTTGTCATGAATGAAGTAAATTTAATCAGGATTTAATATTTCTTTTTAAATGTAAAAAATATTGCCAATAATTTTATGATATTTCTGAAAATTTTTTCAAGTAAGTTGCCATTTTAAATATTTGATGTAAAGAATATTTTGTGGTTATAGATGCAGATGAACCAAATTCCAAAGTATATCATTACTTTTACCTGCATATGATTTTATAACTTTTTTTTTTAAATTTTTAAGTTGAGTCAAGACTTTCTTGTTCTAATAGAGAAAAAAACTAAGAGGAATTAAGCTCATTATGACTGTTTTATTATAGCAGAATGAATTTAGATGCAAATGATTTGTGTTAATTATCTTTCTCAGAAATATTTTCTGTAGGGTTTAATAGACAATGTCAAATCAAAGTGGTAGTCAAATAAAACTTCAACTATGACTACAATTACATTTAACTCTTCTGTTAATAGGAAATTTGGGATTGTCTTTTGCACAGATTTACTGTTATTATTGAGTAAAAGCCATTTCCAAGAGATAGGAGGTATCTCATAAACACCAAGGTAATAATAAAGGCCGAGAGGTACAGCAAAGCAGAAAGTCTGCAGTGATGTGCTGAGCTGGTACACTCACATTCCCTGGTCTTGGTATCTAATACTCATATCCTCTTCTTTCCTTTTACGTGAGGATAAATGTAAACATATAAAAACGTTTACGTACACTGCAGGGAAAAAATTCCAGATGCTCCCAGCATAGACTTTCAACAGAAAATAAGCAAGCTGTAAAACATTAAAATAGATCAGGTAGATGCAGTAATAACTCTTGTTATTTTCCCAGTCTTAAATTAAGATAACATGAGATTTTTTTTTTTTAATACCCTCTCATTTCTCTCATCACGGTTGTATCTGGGTACCTTCAAGGAATTAATTAAATGACCTGACTACTGTGTCACACATGCTTTACTTTTCCTAAGATCCTTCCCTCATAAGGAGAATAGTAGGTCTGTAGGTTTTTATTTAGGAATTGAGAGATCCTATTTTCAAATATATTCTTCTATGTGTTTATCACAAAGAAGACAAGCTGATAAAAATATCAGTGCCTTGTATTTGAATGCAGTTTGATGTTTCTTGTAGAAAAATCATTAAAAAGAATCCTAACAAAATACTTTTTAATGTTAGTATCCTGTATTTTATTTGTGGTAAGAAGGAGAAATATTCCAGGTCCAAGTTTGCCTCCTTTTTACATTTTATTTCAAATTACAGGCTTTTCAAACTAGTAGCTAGATAAATTTTCTTACATGAATCAAGTTCTAGAAAATCTTTGAGTTAAAAACAAGAATTAGTGCATTGGAAGTATGAAATAATTTGACAAATATTTGTGATTTCGTAGCGGAAATCACAGCATTTTTGTTTGAGAAAGTATTGACCCTGTAAGTATTTTTAACTATTTGTCATAACTATTTGTTTAGAATGTATGTCATCCAACAAAAGGGATTTTTCTATTGTTGTTTTCTTTAATTAGAAGTTAAATAAGACACACATGCCTTTTCATAAAAGCGTACGTGATTTTCGAGCAATATGTTTTCTTTATTTTTGTATTTGTTTTTTGTTTAATTTTACCTCTTTAAACTTCATGTTTCTCAAGCTGAATCTTAGGGTTTTATACTAAATATGAATCTTTATAAACAGTGCTGCTGTTGGTTAAAAATACAGAATTTTATTGGAAGATTTTCACTTTCTTGTTTAATGCATACAATTTTTCTTCTTAAACAAGATCCTGCTAGGTATTCTTCAAATTCAGTTTTGATTCAGGTGTTAAGAAGACTACACTGAACTTCAGAGGCCAAATTATATCAGATTTAGTGATATTAATAGCTAAATGTGGGGAAGTTTGCTGTATATCTTGTTACTATTGATCTATAGTTTTGTAAGACATTTTCAAAAAAAGGGATGTTTATTTCACACCTTTCACATCACTAAAATGCAGTTACAGATGCTAAAAAAATTGGCAAAATCTACCTTAATCTTTCACCTTACTTTTCAATGTGCATGTACAATATCAATACATAGATTTAATTTGATTTTCATTTTTATTTTATTTACCCTTAAATATGGGTAGCTGTGTATTTGAAAATCCGTACTGTCTATATGGCTGAACAGAAAGGGGAAGGTGACCGTCATGCTTCCTAGCAACACATTTTTAGAAGGTCAGACTGATTAAATTCATTCTCAATAATGTAGTTTTTCTGTTCATGCTTTTTATTGACAGTCTTTGTTTCTTAAAGAAACTTCATTGCTATTTTTCTGTTTAAAGAGAAACATAGCAAAGAAACAGATGTGTCCCATATAAAATATGCAATAAATCTTGTCTCACAAATTCTTTGCTCTGAACTTTCTGACAGAAACTGTCAAATATCCACTTTAATTCTAGTATAAAATGTTCACTTTGTGTCATGGCGCCAACCACCATATGCTGGAATAAAGTCAGTAACCAGCAATAAAAAAGGCAACATACGCACCTTTGAAACAGTACAAGCAATCAACAGTGAGAAAGGTCTATATAAATCTATGGAGAATTAATCTCAGCTTTGCCACTATCCTGCTGTGCATTTACAATGAGACTTTGCTCCCGACCACCAGAAGTGGCTAACTTTGCAGGAGGAGTGTATCCTAATGAGGGGAAAATTTAGGGAAAACAAAGCAGCAGCTTTTAACCCCCCACCCCCAACGTTTGGATCACCTAGAAGAACATGTCCTAGTGTGTTCAAACATGTGGGGCCACTACATATCACGGATTGCTGTACTTTAGCTGATCATGTGAAACCAATCTTGGCTGAGCTCAATCAGCAGAAATAACTTGAGCTTCATAAATCATTGTTATCATTCCACAGGAGGAGGCATTGCTATGGATTTTCTTTCCTCAAACTTCTCAGGCCACAAATTTCACAAAGCTTTTCTGAAATTAGTTTCATTATATTTGTATAATTATTCATTCATTACCCACCAGATTAGCAGTTGGTTCACCATCAAATTTATTTTTTCTTCAATTTAAGTATTCTTTTTTTTTTGAGATGACCTCCTGCATCTTAGTGACTTTCAGTAATCATTCAACTATTTAAAAACCTTGTCCTTGGTGTAAGAATGGACCAATCTTTAAAATTTTTACATCTGCTTACAAAAAGAGATAGTAGTTACAGATAATTTGGATAGTTAGTTTTCCCAGACACAGAACAGATTGGATTTAACCTTGTTCTGTTTGAAAGGACTAGAACTAATTTGTCAGTTCCGTAAACTGTGTAGATACATTTAGTCAAAGATTAATCTTGGAATTAAAACACAACATTATAAGAGTTTATTAGAAAGGAAGAATTAGAATATGTATATCTCTAGTGTTTAAGTACTAACATGCTTTAAAAAATATTTATTATCTGGAACCCTAAGTGTGGGAGAATGAGGGATTAATGTCTTGGTTACATTTTAACAGAATGGCATTTCAAATAATTTAATCAAATAAATAAAATTGGAAAATGTAATGCTAATTCTTGGTTTATAATTAATGCCTCTAGAATACAGGAAATAAGACTAGTGTTAGTCCTACTTTCAATGAAAAAATTACCCTTTTGTATGGAAGCTAATTTTCTTTTAGTTTAAGAATCTTCTTTCACAAAATACAATAGAAGCATCATACTAAGAAACATACATTTTAAGAAACAGAGGAGTTTATGAAAATAAATATAACTTTTTTTTCTTCATAGTTAGTTTTAATGTTCTGGTAAAATGACCTTCAACACTTTGTTCTGCCACATTTATAGACAGCATTATCACTTTTAAAAGAAAACATAATTTCCTAGGTTTTTTATTACCTATGATAATAAACACTTTCTTGAATGTGTTGCTTGAGCATGTTCTGCTGGTGTTGTGTGTCCCTCTGTGTGTGCAAGTGTCTGTAATTTATTATGTTTTTGTAACATTAAAAATACTGAATCTAATATTTAACAATTTGTATATGGTAAACATTAATTATTTCTTGACGCATACGTAAGATACAGGTTGATAACTTATATTCCTGATAATCTGTGGGATATGTGTTTGTTAAGCAGCTTTCCAAGACTGCACAGAAACTCTTTGTACTGTACGAACATTTGTAAATTTTCATCAATGGATGTAGGTTTCTTAGTTAAAAACAACTTTTGTACCATTGCAGAGGAAAATAAACCTGTGAGAACTGTTTCAGGGAAGGGTGATTAAGACCTCATGGCAGCAAGTGTTCCGAAGATTGTTTTGAAAGAATTTAAGATATCTATACCAGTATTTAAACTGTCTAAAAAAACCTCATAGCCAAATTCCATGTTAAAAATGTGATTTTTTTAATTTAAAGAAGAGATAAAGGAAACAAGGCTTATGCGATCACACTGCCTGTTGATTATTGCCCTGCCAATAATTTTTAATGCATTGTCCAATTTTGACCAAATGTGACAGGGTTAGAGATCCTGAGATATTAAGCTCTTAAAATCTCAATAAAAATATGTGGCTAAATAGACAAGAGTGACCCTATTAGCCTTCCAGGGAGAGAAGGGCTGTATCATGAACTCACCCCTTAATTAAACATTAATGAATCCATCTAGGAACTAACTAAATTACAGACCCACAGTAGACCCAAGTTTCATTGATTCCATTCTCCCAGACCTTCTTGTTTACCTGACAGCATAGAAGAAAAATCTCTTCATGGGCATGGGATTGTTTCATTTGGGTATTTTTTGCATTGTAATGTGCTATAATATAAAACTGTATTAGTTGTACCATCAAATACTTACGTAGAATTTCCATGCTGTCTGTTGAATTCCCTGAGTTCATAAAGCCCACCAATTAGAAGTTAGTAACTAGCTAAAGACAGTTTATCAAGTAATACATACTAGAAAATTACTTGCTAGGAGGCTGTGTATAGAACATATACGTTGTCTCACTATTTCTGAAATATGAAATTTTTATAAAATGAAAAAGCTTCAGCATGAGAGTTGTAGACTGTAGCCATGTGAAATTGTCTGCAGTCTTACGTTTTTTTTTCAAATTTGAAATTTAATACAGTACAGCAACAAAAAAACCCAGAAAATGTTTTATACATTTACGTGTTTTATACAGAATACTGGATCTATTCTCTCATGTTTGCTCTGTTTATATATGAAATCAACTAAGTAATAAGAATTCTTTTGTTTAGAACTAAATGAAAAGGAATACTGTTTCTCAAAATACAGGGTTATGTTAGAAGTAACTCCATATAATAATGTAGGAGAAAATATATATATAATAAGTAGGAGAAAATTCAGGTTTTATGTATAGCTCTAGACAGATAGGTGTTTCTTGAGAATATCTCTTCCTAGATCAGGATACACAACTCCTGTAGAATTGTTGAAACGTCATAATTTGTGAAAAATTTAAGATTATTGAGAAAACTTGGTAATTAGAATTAAAAGTATAAATATCTGAAACTGCAAAATTCATTTTTACTGTGAGTACCTAATTTCTGAGAACTTTTATACCCTCTGCTGCTATATTCTTTATTATACAATATGTTTTCAAAAAGTAAAACAGTTCTAAAATTAGATTCAGTCTGTATGAAATGAAAAACTTCATCCTAGTAGCATATGACACTAAATTAGAAAATGAATTTCCATGTCTTTAACAATTCCAAGGCCCTAATTTTCGTACTGAGCACCAGACTGCCTCTTGTTAGTCAAACCATGTTTTTAAAAAAATATATATTTCAGTTTGATAATGAAAAAAAAAAAGAAAATTAAGACAATCCATTTTCTGATTCTACATTCTTTTGCATTCATATATGGATTTTTGTGAATACTTGTTTATTTGCACTTGACATTTGTTAATTTGTTTAAAAGATGCTATTTTATTTCTATTCCTTTAAAATTCACATTTCAAGAAAGCAGATTCTGGCAGTGTCAGGTATTGAAATGCAATTTCACATGTTATATAATATAAATCAATTTATAACATTTGTAATGTATTCTACTCATGGCCTTTTATGTAGAGCCCAGTCTTCTTCTAGACAGTGAGATTACACTAAGAATAAAAAGATTAAATGGGTGTTGATGATACTTACGAACACTTTTATGAAATGTTAGCTATATGCTGTTGGCTTTGCTATCATCAGCTAAAACAATAAAGCTTCATACTGCATTCAAAACTACAGATTGTTTAACATGCTGAATCAAGCTTTTGGACACCTTTACTATAATTTAAAAAATAACTATAGTCTTGATTATTATGTATATGAAAAGACAAGTTATCCAATTTGTCTGAATCTTAGGATTCATCTCTATGGCTGTACGATTACTCTGTATGGCTGTGTGCTGTTGTACTGGGTCCAGCTGGGATGGAGTTAATATTCTTCGTAGCAGCTGGTATGGGGATGTGTTTTGGATTTGTGGCTAAAACAGTGTTGATAGCACAGGAGTGTTTTGGCTGTTGTTGAGCAGCACTTGCACATTGTTGAGGCTTTCTCTGTGTCTCACTCTGTCCCCTCAGAAATAGGCCAGGGTGGGCAAGAATTGGACAGGGTCACAACCTGGATAGCTGACTCAAACTCAGCATTCCATGCATGTAATGTCATGGTCAGCAATGAAAAAAGAGGGGAAAGGATTTTGGGAGAGGTAATATTGTTCCAAAAATGGCTAGGCATCACTGGGCCTATGGGAGGTGGTGAGAGATTGTCCTCGCATCACTTGGGTTTTTTTCTTCCCCTTTCCTTCATATATTGAAATGTGTTTATCTTGACCCGTAAGTTTTTCTCGCTTTCGCTCTTCCTATTCTGTCCTCTGTCCCCTTGAGGGGGAAGGAGAAGAAGTGAGTGAGTGGTTGTATGGTGCATAGCTACTGGTCACAGTCAACCCGATGATTCTAAAATAGCAACGCTTGGGAAAGGGTTTAGGTTGCTAAACCCAAGGGTTTAGATTGCTCATGGTAGTTCTTTGCAGCTCAGAGAAATGCCATGTGCTAGCAAGTGCATCCCTATGAAAATTTTGGTTTCCATGCTATTACTTGTAGGCCAGTATGTCTTGAGTCAAGGATTTCCTGAAAATTAAATCTATTCAAGAACTTTCACTGTTAACAGATCTATTAAAATCAAAACCAAAGAAAGCTTATTTCATCCCGCTCTAATCCTGCTGGTCATTGTACTACTATAGTTTAGTATGCTAGTAGTTTGAACATGTCAAGAATTTTGTTCAGAAACAGAAAAACTGTATAACTGTAGAGCTTTTGATGGTCCTCTGTAGTAATTTTGCCCACTTAGGACACCTTTGAGCTTTTTTCTTCCACTCTCCAAAGTCCCTGATTAAACAAAGTTGTTAAAAAATTGCTCTTGGATGACAATTGTACTTGAGGGTGGAAATAGATCTTAGTACACTTCTAGCCTTGAAGCCTTCTGGGTTCAACTTCTGATACCCAAGTATATCAGCAATGATAATATCTAAGAGATTTGGATCTCTGTTTTCAAATGGTGGTAAGTCTTCGTGCTTTACAAAGACCAAGAAACTAAGATCACTTTTCTCATAAATTGATAATGTCATAGAATGTGACTTTTCTTACTTTGGGAAATGATAACCTGGCTGAACCTCTCTGGGGATATACTTTTCTTCCTCAGCCTTTAAATCATGGGTTAGTACGTTTCTAGGATGGGGTTCATGTTTTGACTACATTTCAACATGCCTACCTAAGAGGTTTTAGTTTTGACTAATGAGGAAGATGGGTTCCTGTGAGACTAGAAATGTCATAATAACCTTTTATCACTGTTTTAACAGTGTCTGTCCAGGCTTTATAGAATGTCAGTAGGGGTTTTGTTTTGATTGGTTGGTTGGTTTTGTTGTTTGCTTTTAAGGCTGAGTTTTGGTTGGGGCTTTTCTTGGTCCATGTCTTATAGATTCTGTCTTAATGTTAACTGTGATTGATTGGAAGACATGAATCAGAAAAGACGTATGTCCTTCCTCAAGGCAAAAAAAAAAATCAGATACCTTATTTTAGGGTGGTGTTTTTCCTATGCAGAAAACACTATAATTTACAAAGCAGTTTTTTAAAGTTCTTAAAGCATATATTTTTGAATCACAGGAACTCAGCCTTGGAATATAAAATGAAGAGTTTTGATGTCTTCATCCTAACTTCTAGTTGTAAAAGTTTTTTTGTAATTTTGAAGATCTTTACTGCTCCAAAATGCTTAGAAAATTTGTAAAAACTTTATGCATCAGATATTTCAATTCTGATTTCAGTAAGATACTGAAAATTTTTTAAAAAGTTGTAATGTGTCCAACTAAATCAGTACACTTAAGTGAATTATCCTTCTTACATGGGTTCATATATTTAAGGTCAGAGAGAAATACCAGAAAATTTATCCAGTAAGACTCAATGAGTGTTAAAATTTTCACTAGAGGGGCAGAAGTAACTGAGATTTTTGTGTAGTTGTGGCTACCCATTTTTCTTTCTTTATCTTCCCCTCTTAGTGCATCATCATTCTCTGTTTGCCTCTCTTAGTTACTGACCTTCTCCAATTTTCAGTCTGTGCTGCTATCAAGTAGTTTCTTTCCTTTTTTCTTTAGAGATCTATTTCATAGTAGCCTGATGCATGCGGAGGTATTGTCTCTGTTGTAACTGGAAGCTGCTGTGCATACCTGTTAAAAATAAATGTTTTCTGTTAATTTCTCATTTTCGATATAGTGTTTCATGTACTCTTCCATCCTCAACAAGTGGAATATGTGGAAAAAATAAATTGGGGATTTTTTTACCATTTCCCTCTAGTAGTACTTCACTTTTTAAACCGTTAGAGGATCATGAATCTTCATGCTGACTTCTGCACTTCAGTAAAAGGAAGTAATCACAAGTATCTGATTCATAAGTCAAATTCATAAGATCATAGTCCATTTATTCTTTGAGGCAGATACAGATAGCAAGATGAGTAAGACTGGTGGCTGTTCTTCAGAGCCTTTAGCTGTATTATGAATGACTTACAGCAAATTAGAACTGCATATTTTATAAACACCAGTTTTCCTTTCAAAGCTCTTGTCTGCAGAAAGACACAGAAATTCTTAATTGTTCCTGGCTTTCATATCTGTATTCAAAGATGTTATATTGACTAAGATTGTCTGCTTCTTATCTGATCATAATATCAGGATCTGATATTTTATGCAGGATACGGAGTAATCCAAACAGTAGAGCATATTAAGAACTTGCATTTAGAAGTGAGACCAGATGGCAAACTTCATATGGGACAATTCCCTGTAACTGTCAAGCCTGTTGACTCCAAGGCCAGACAGAACGATGTCTCCATACGAAATGCAGCTTATGGGAAGTAATTTTGAAGGACCTCAATGTAATCTGTATACATGTAATGTAGAACCTCTACAGTTACATCCTGAGAAGTTGCAGTATGATTGGGTCAGCAGATCGAAGCAGCAGAGGCTCAGGCCAGTGTGTTTACAGTAGAGATTTAAACTTTGAGCTAGATTTAATCTGAGGTGAACATCTCCACCTCAGTGTTCAAAGCTATCTGAAGGCTCAAATGTTATTTTAGTCCTTTTGTCTCTTTTAAATATTGGAATGCATTTGCTGTGGAGCTTCCTGTTTAGTTTCCTCCTAATGGAAATCAGTTTACAAGCACCAAAACTAACCTGCAAACCAAATCAATGCTCAATAAATGGGGACAGTGAGGAAATTTGCTTCATAAGCATCCTAATCAAAAAGCTCATGCCAATAGACACCATATTTCAATGTTCACTGCAGTCAGGTTTTCTCTGATACAAGAGAGTGATACCAGGTGTCCATTTCAAAACAAACAAGATGTGCTGCACATAGTTGGGCTATAGAACACTTGCCACAGCAGGTTGTGGAAGTTAAAAACCTTATAAAAGCTTGAGCAAAGAATGAGCAAGTTCATGAGAGAGAATCCGTTGAGAATTACATTACAATAACATTTTGGATGAACTACAGAATCCCAGAGGCAGAGAGAACACTCAAGGGAAGTGTGTTTGTCCTGATCCGTAACTGTAACTGAGCACCTGCTTCAGTACCTGCCAGCAGCAGGATATTAGGCTGGATAAATCCCTGTGCCAGTCTGACGTGGCTGTTAATATAGTCTTAACTTGGTGAAACTGAAATCAAACACGTGGTCTAAGGGTGAAAGCATTACATGATTCCACTTCTGCAAAAAGCAAATCCTGTGCAAGCAAATATGGTGTCGCTAGAGAAATAAAAGGAAATAAGTTATTTTGTTTATGTAATTCATTTGAATTGCCTTCAGTAATTCCACAAATTAAGACAGGGATTGATATCTTGACTGTGGGGCTTTGAAGACTGCTGAGGAAAATACATTGTTTCATGGAAACCTATACTGACAGCATTGATTGTTAGTCATTGCAGGTTGTGGAGGGGGAGAAAAAGAGCAGGATATTACAAATTTTGAGTGGAAAATTAGCTAGAAATTTTATGGACGATAAGAGAATTGCTCTGGTTACTTGTCTTACATATTACAGAATTTGTTATGTGGAGTTGTTAATTTATTTTCTTAACAAGTCTCAACATCTAAATTTCAAATAAATGCTTTTTAAAAATTCCTGAGTGGACGTGTTTGTAGCTAAAAATATGGAAAATACTGTTTGCCATGTAATACAGGTATTTTCTTCCTTCCTCTTTTCCCTTTTATTGGTACACAAATACACACACAGTTACATTAATGTAAACTTTGTGTGTTTCTTCCTAAAAGTCACACCTTTTTTTCTTTACTTTGTACAAAAAATTAAAACTTCTTTCCACTATCTTTCCTTAATGTGTTCTTGGAAGATCAAAAAACAGTAAATCAGATCTTGCCACCTAACTATAGATGTATAAACATGTTGTCCTTGTTAGTTATTGTGTTTCATGTTCAGGAACCTGAAGATACTGTTTCTGTTGTAGCTGGGAGTGTAGCTGTGTTGGGAAATTTGCTTTATCTAATTTTCCATCTCTGTGGAAACCAGAAATAAATTGTAATATATGTAATAAATGTAATAATGAATTGTACCATTTTATAAACAGTTCAGCTTATGTAGTTGATTTTATATCATTATGAATCATTAGAATTCCAACATATGTTTTCTACTTTTAGTGGTATAAAATGAAGATAATGAATTAACTATATTGGGTTAATTTTAAGCAAATTTTTGGGACCCTGAGACGAATGCAATAAATCAGAGCTGCCCTATATATTTCACTTGCAGCTGTCTTGCCACCAAGATTTGAGGTGGAGAACCTAATGATATAGAATTAATTGCTTTCCTTGAAAAGGGCACACAATATTGTTTCTGGCTATTGCCATAGTGAAATAATAGGAATAAATATCTCCAACACACTTACCCAATGTAGGGAAACATATGAGTTGAAATTAAATTGTTTTGTTAACAGCAAATGTGCTGAAGCAATCAATTTTTATTTTTGTTTTAAGCTATCATAGTACAAAACTCTTTGTCAGTAGCCTTATAATGAAATGGAGTCATTCAGGACCAATTACTCAAGGGCCTTGTCTGTGAACTCAAGTTTGTAACTGTATTTCAACCAGGCACTCCTACAGACTGAGAGGCAAAAAGATAAAGTTCTTTACTTTGTATTAAAAAGTGTCTGAATTTTGTTTATATTAACATTACCACTTACAGGATTATTTTAATGTGGAGTAGGAATAACTTTTCCACAATAATATTATTTTATATATGTGGTATTCTGCTGGAGCTGAAGTTGCACCTCTGTATTAAGAAGACTTGATCAACAAAAACTTATGTTTTTGCTTTGAGTATCCAGGTCAGGAAACATTTTCAGTAGTAGAGAATGCCTATCTTTAGAAAATCAAATCCATTAAAACAGTTAATGTGAGCATTCTGTAACAGAAGGGCTCAGATTCACTAACTGTATTTCAAACTCTTGGCTGATTTTTCAAAAAAAATCATGTACATGCCATGCATTTAAAACCTAGTACATATGTTTTCACCTTCCCAGCTTCCAGAATAAAATGTGATAGCTCTGTGGAAGAGTTGGTGTTTACTATGTTTGGTACCTGTTCAATTCCAGTTGAACTTCCAATTATTTATGCTGCAGAAACAGGTTTAAATTTGTAAGTTCTGGCCTGCAACAATAAAGAAACAAATACAACTTAATGATTTTCTTTTTAAAAAATCTGAAAGTGAAGTTTAATTATTTACATTTTGTTTGATTAATGCCTAACACTATATATTACAATATGGATTTTAAATTACTTTTCAAATCCAATACACTTCATTGGTACAGTAGAAACATTCATTATATACAAGAAATAAATAAAAATTGAAAACTAGCAAGTTTTTACCATTTTTATTATACTTAGTATACAAAATATGCAGTTTTGAAAATGAGAGATTGTTTCATCTGTGGGATCTCTGAAACAGTAAGACAGTAATTTATACCTTTAAAATGTTTTTCATTGGCAGCTAAAGAAGAACGGAAAAAAGAAGAGAACAGTTTGGAAAATGCTCAAAAATGGTAAGGTTTTTTTAGTGTTTTCTAACAGTTTATTTTGGTCGAAGATATTATTGAACTTAGGAATTATATTAAATGGCAAAAAGGATCTGTATTTCAAAGAAGTAATATGTTTTCTGAAAAACTCTTATGTAATCTTCCAGGAAAAACTTCATTTGAGTTTTTATCCAAACAGTGTACTATTTGAGGTTTTATTACTAGCAGCATTGAACTGAATGGGGGTTTCGCAGAATATATACATAACTGATTAACTACTTTATGACATAAAAATGTATTTCATCATCACTGAACATTTTCAGCACTTAGTATGTTGCATTCAGTTGCCTAAGAAACCATTGAAATCCTAATGTTTTTATTGCCTGAATATCTGTGCCTCACTTAGGCCAAAGGAGTCAAAGTATGGAAAAAGATTAATTGATTTATAGATGGGTAGTAAAATATTCAATAAGGGAATATTACTAATACGTTTTGTTTACCAAATTATAGTTTTGTGAGAGTGAAGCATCCATCTTAGCTATGGACCTGCTATAAATAAACTGGGGTAAATGAATTTTTAACTTCCTATCAATATTTTTTCCTCCTGGTCACTAAAGGCAGATCTGTGGTAATCTGGATTTTAATTGTACTTTTCTCAGCCCGTCGTCACTCCACCTGAGATACCTAGGTTAGTTTTCTTAGGCAGTCAGGAAAAGGGAGATAGGCACTTCCCAAATGCTGTTCAGGTCTTAGGTGAACTGTTCCCATTTGCTTGCAGAAGATGCCTAAATTGGCTGAACAACTGGCTGATGTCAGCTGGGGCTTTACCTCCTCATTTCAAGAGTGTCTGACTGGTTCTCCTTAGCTACAAACCTAACTTTCTTGCCACAGGACTCCTTCATATTCTACCTGCTTTTTAGCCTTTCTAGAGTACAATAGACTCCCCAGGGTATGGAGCTGCACCTAATGTGTAGTTGACTTAGGGAATTAGTTGTCCAACACAGAGTTCGGGTTTTTTAATTGCTAGCTAAATATTCAGTATTTTAAATTACTCCTTACGAAATGCAGGAAGTAAGCCCAGGAAGCCAGATTAAGGTAGGTGAAAGCAAAGGAGTACTCCTGGGGGTGGGCTGATGAAGAAAGGAAGAGAGGATGAGAAGTGTCAGGATGAAGGCAGTCTCAAGAGAGAATGTGCAGGATTTCAGGATCCCACCTCAGTTCGCTCCTTCTGGGATGGTGAGGTGTTCTGGTAGGAAGAAGAGGGTACAATGCTCCTGAGGCTGCTGTTACATAAAGCAAACCTGAGAAGAGTTTCTCTTCTTGCTGCTCTTGGCTCAGCTATCCCAGTCAAAGTGATATGAACAGCTGGGGAGTATTTTGCCCAAGTGAATGTAATGCAAATTACATTGCCTAGTAGACAGTAAATGGTTTTAACCATGTAATTATGATGAAGGTATTTTAGTATTTTTAGAGTTTGAAAACCAAAATCTTTTACACAGATAATTAAAGCCATATTGGATTTCTTTATTTATTTGTTTTATTTCCTCATACTGTCACCACAAGGCCCTTTAACTCTGAATATTAAGGTCTTATACACACATATTTCATTGTGATTCTTTAAATATGGATCATCAATTAACTTGAAATATAGTAAATGTTTCATGCAAAACCTGTGTAAGAAATGTAAAAGGTTAAAGTTTATCACATATGAGGATTAAAAAAATTATTATATTAATTGCTCACCTTGAATAATATGGGATATTCTTCAGCATGGTTTAGAATCCGTTTCTATCTTTAAAGTATCAAAGAGAAAAACCCAGAGCATATTGGCCCATGTGGCTAAAATCCAGGCTGCTTTGTGAAGCAGGCAGAGTATATATTCCTTTATTTTGGAGGTATAACTTCTGTATTTTTTGATGGGTGCTTTCTATTCTTCAAGCCTAGCTAAAGAGCTTTAATTTCAAACTAAGTCAAAAAACCTTGAGCATTACCTTGGTAGTTCCATATGAAAACATGCAATGTGGACTATGCAAATTCACATACAAATTAAGAAAGATGACGAAGCTGCATCAGTGGCTCACATAACATCTGTTGAATAGTTGGAGATTCCTTACAGGTCTTTAAAATTATGGCTTTACTTTCAAGATTTATACCTCCTGTGTTTAAATTTAGAACCTATTTGCAAATCTAAAGAAGAATTTACCTTCCTTTTGATTCAATAAAATTATTATTTCAAGAAAAATCACTACTTTTAAATATGTTGTTACCTCTGCTCTTAAGTTATAGCATTATTTTTAATAAATATCACCAAATGTTTCAGCATTGTTGCATCTACTTTGCAGAGAAAAGTGATTCAGCTTTAACAAAAGTGAACATGCTTTTATTTCTATAAGTACCTAGTCATGTGGATTGTTTCATTTTATCTGTACAAAGTAATGTCATAAAGGTTAAAAATGCACGAGTTAAAATGTTCTTGGAAGTATTGTCTGTGATAAAAGAATACTCTGAAAATATCCAGCTGTATAGCAATTCAGTAAAAGCCCCATTATAAATTTTTTAAAAGCATTAAAATATTGGCAGTGTATTTTTGTAAAATTAATTATTTGTTTATTGACACGTGTGGAAGGAGATCATTTTCAGTAAAGCCTTTGCAAACTGACTATTGGCACTGTCTGTGGCTTGGTTGTTGCTACTCCCAATTCTCCTTAAATACTAGAAGATTATTTTCAACCAAACCTGGAGATTTTTCCTGACTTGGCGTGTGACTCCTACATAGTCCTTCAGTAAAGATAAATGGGAGAATAAGATCTTCATGGAGTGTAGCAGAATAAAATTAAATAAATGTATTACAGCATTTCCTGTAATGCAAGAAGCTAAGTTTTACCTGTTATAATTGAATGCCCATGATTTGCCAGTGTGACAGATCTCTGTGGTGGCTCGTGCATCTGTAAGTTATCCTCTGGAAAAGAGGTGAGTGTTGGAAGGTTAGTTATACTTCGCATGAATTGCTGCTGTAATTTCCAAGGCTGAGGGGAAGTTATGGTAATTACCAGCCTTGACTGCTGAATCAGAGAAACTGTTTCCCTGGTTGGGCTTACGTGTTGACTGGTTTTTTTTCTTCCTCTCCCCTTGCAGCTTTGAAGAAACAGTGGGATACTTTGGGATAAAGCCAAAGCCTGGCGAGAAGGAGATCACACCAAACTACGTTTTCACGGTGTGGTACGAATTCTGCAGTGACTTCAAGACCATTTGGAAGCGAGAGAGCAAAAGCATTTCCAAGGAACGGTAAGGTTCTAATAAAGTCATTAATACCATTTTAGATGTCTGGGAAACTGCTGCTTCTCAAACCCAACAAATTATACTCCTATATTTCACAGGCATCATTGTTTTCTTTCAGATCTAATGGACATCAAGGAAAGATTATTCCCTCAGGGTATGTAGGAAAATTCACCAAAGGCATGCTGTCCCCACAAAAAGATAAACACATATAATCTGATAAATTACACTTTTGTAACCCTTTCCAATTACTAGCTAGTAAAATGAAAGGGGAGCTGTGCTAATTTATAACAGATTGCTTCTCTGTGCATTTTCATGTTGAACTAGCCTAAATGAGGCGATATTGCTGTCGCAGACAGTACAGACAAATAAAAGTGAATGCTTTTCCAGTTAATATACTGCACTTGCATCAAAGGGAAGCCCCAGAGATTCAGGCCACACTTAGCATAGTGTCGAAGCCCCACACTGAATTTACAGCACTACTTTCTGACTTTTGGTGTCCTGCTGAGGACATCAAACTACTTGCCGCTAGATCTCACAACAGTCTCCTGATTTTATTAGTTGAAGAACCCAAAAACCTAAACCCTTCAATTATTTTCTTGATTTTCTTACAGAAGCTTAAAATCTTTTACACAAAAAAGCAATTCTACTACAAACTCACCTTGCTCTTTGCTTGATTTTCTTAAAGAAGCTTGAAATCTTTTACCCAAAAAAAGCAATTCTACTACAAGCTCATCATGCTCAGCATATCACAATTTTCATTTGTAAAGACCTATAGTGGTAATGTAGTCATGCTTTGGAAAAAAATTGAGCAATTACTTTCAGTGTGAAATTTAAATTCAGGTGCTTATTCCAATTTGACAGAGATTTAGATTAACATGTCTTTAAAAGTACCAGCAAAAGTCGGACACTCATTTACTTTTACATTTTCCATTTTGCTCCAAATCAGTGGGGCTTTTAGGTTCATGTAAAGTAGATTTTTTGAAGGACTGGATGTGGATGTAGAAGTTACGAATTCTCAATTATCAACCTTATAAACATTGTTTTGTAGATCTTACAGTTTAAAAACACGTGAAAGTTGTAGCTTTTTGTATCATTTATTGATTGATTTTGGAAGCTGCAAACATTTACAAAGAATCTTTTATTTCCTTGTGTCTAAATCAATACACAAATTTGGTTTACATGTTAAAGACTGTGTAAAATAAACAGTCCCAAGCACATAGCTATGGTCATGATAAAGATCATCTCAGGGATATATTTTCTCCTGAATCATGACTTATTTTTATTCCAAAAGCAGTTAGGAGGAATAGAAATTAACTACCTAAGGTAAAAAAAATCCAGACTATACATACTTTCATTTTTTATGTAATTAGCACCTCGCTAATGGTACACAATGATCCCTTCAAATAAATTGATTTGAAATGCCTTGTGTTTTAACAGTACATAACTTCCTTACTTCATACAATAATCAAGAAATCTTTGTAAGTAGACTGCTATATTCTGTGCCTTCATACTCAGGTATGAAGGTGAGAATTTCTTGTGGTTTAACAGTTATATCAATCAAATCTACAAATAAAAACACAGAACAAATATATCATCAGTTCTTCTGATGGATACGTTTATTCCTGTTCAATGTAAAGCAATACCAGTAGAATGTAGAGCACCAGTTACTGTAATACTTCAAAGTGCTGACACTTTCTGGATCATATAGACTGTTTTTCAGAGCTCACTTCAAATTATTTTTACAAAGTTTGGTTAGTCTCAAAAGGACAACTCATTGTCCTTTACATTCAAAATTTGAGTGATTCATCAAGACGGTGAGCTGTTAAATTTAGGAGCCTTGTGTAATTAGTAAATGAGAGTGACAGAAGAGCTGTTTTCATCATCCTAAATTGTTTTTTATTGTACTACTGAAAAGAAGAACATCATGAAATCAATAGATTAGAATGGTGGAAAAGCTTTTTTCATCACCTGGCAAATGTCTTGTAAAGTCATGACCATTTAAGGGTCCTGTATAACAAAGTATGAAACTTAACAGTTGATGAACTGCTGCCCAAAATAGTTTGAAATCAAGCTAAGAGTCATTGTGCACATTTGTAACTAAAAACCTTAGAATGACAGGAATGGACAGCTGTCTTCCTTAACTGGCTAATTAATTGGATGCGCTATTTGTTGTGCATTGTTAAAGATTGCAATTTAATTTTAAAAAAAGAAAACAGAATTTTTTATCGTGAACCCTTATTTTGTTTTGAAGGAAATTTTAAAGAGATAGAAACATCAATGTAAGTCAGTAATTTCAAACTTAGGTTCTGAAACTGAGGTATTGATGTCATTATGTGAACATGTTGCCAATTAGAGTGCCTTTCAAATTTCAGGAGCTGAAGAAACCCAGTGTAAAATGTGTATGAATTAGCTAGTCACATACATATATATATATATAAAATTATTTACATTTATATAGGAATGTTAATAGTGGATTGTAACTTGTCTTTCAAGAAATATGACACATAAAATTAAAAATTATACAGAATTATCATTACTCCAAGGAATAATTAAAAATGTATTAGGTTAAACTCAGTAGTAGAAAAAATAAGTCAAAAGATCTATGATTAAAAAATTAAAATTTTCATACTCCAAACTACCTACATTATGTTGTATAACAGACAACTTTAAAATCTCTGAATTTCAGGAAAAAAGAGTGCTGTCTTCAACTAAATGACAGTCTCAGCTGCAAAGAGCCTGTTTTGTCTAAAGCTACTTGGCTCGCAAATGTAACACAATTGTAGAAATCTAATGAAATTTCTATGAGACTTTCTCTTAAAGTAAAGGAAACACTTCAGCTGAGCTCCCCTGCATTTAACATACCATGAAAATAAATAAGCTGCCTGCAAAATATAGTTGAGTCATTGTCTCTTTCCTGGACAAAATTTGCACACCATTTAGGAAAGCAAGACAGAGTTACAGATAGATAACAAACTATGATATGATATATGATATTACATGATATGATACATAAATGACTATAGAGATAAAATGAAAACAATTTTCCAAACCATATGCCTAATAGGAATATGTTGACATTTTACTTTCCATTCAATACCAAAATTTAAGTACAATGAAATAAAATTTGCTTTGACAATCACATCTTCATCTGTGACAAACAGCTTAGTGTAAGTCCACCAAATGTTGGAAACGTTTTTTTATTGTGCTTTTTTTGCATCAAAATCCAGTTTTGTTGTTGACAACTTTATGATTTACAATTTGTATGCATTCAGGTACATCAACTGCTTTTATGCTCTTTTTCTGTTTATGAAATTTTAAGATGATAACTGAACTGAAGAATAAAAGAAAGGTTGGAGTTTTTGGCAATAAAGCACTTACAGCATGATAGATTGCATATATTTCCACTGTCACTTCCTTTTTGTAGACTACTAATTTATTTGCAGTGGGCATGTCTATGAATTCAGAACCAAAACAAATACATATTTGTAACAATTTAAATCCATAATACATATATATATGAATGCCCATCCATAAATCTATTAAAGCATTCAAGATGTGTTAAATTATATTTTAAGAGGACGTCCTAGACAAGTTTGAAATAGGGAAAAAGTATAAGTACAGAAGAAATACTAGTAGTTTGCAGTGAGTTTCATCACAAACTGTGATAATGTTTTGCAAAAGAAATGTGACAAAGATTTTAATAATGTGTTTATGCCTGTTGCCCTTTAAATATGAAATAATTGAATAGGAAAGAAATCATTGCTCTTAATTTAACTCACTGCTGGCACTTGCAAAGATTGTTACGGGGGTTACTGTACTGGATGAAGGAATCTCTTTCAGATTGAATATGCATACAAATAGGTCAGAATTCAGAAATCAAAAACAAAACCAAAATTTGTCTCAATAGCTGGAGAAGACAAGATTATTTAATGAACAGAATTATATATTTCATCTTGAAAACGGAAATACGTCACCGATGGCAAAAGCTTGCATTGCTTCCAAATGGTGACAATACAAAATTATATTAGAAAAATCCATTAAGTATTTACACATGAAGAGAGTTTTCCAGCTGCAAAACCATTCTGGGGATTATCACTGTAGGCTTTGGCTGTCTTTATATACTCCTAAGTATCTGCCAGTGGCCATCTCAGATGTACTAAGTATATTTTTGTTCTATAGCCCTTTTCTTCCTATTTGTTTTTCTTATGCAGCAGCTTTCCTAAAATCATAAAAATCAATTTTTATTCCTTGTGGCTACAGAGATAAAATTTATCACTTTGTATAGATAAACCACTCTCAGTAGATCCAGAAAAAAAAGAAACATATCAAACATATTGGCACTTTGAGGTTTGGTGGCAAAAGACACTGACAACATACTTTTTACTGTATGTAGTTAGTGAACATTTATTCTAAATGCAATTTAAAGATTTGATCAATAATGACAAAGTTCTTTCCAGAAGATACAGGCCTGAAGGCTTGATAGGCAATTGTATTGTACAACACAGTAATAGAAGTGGCACTGTTCCAACTTCGTAGTCTGGTATAAGGCTCCTAATTTTAAAGCTAACCAAGTACTCTGTAAAATCATCTGCCAGGCCAGGTAATACACAGATGTCTGTCTTCCAAAATTTTGACACTGAAACCTAAGCTGTTATATTTCATGGGATAACTGTTTTCAGGAGATGGTGCTGTGACCTGAGGTTTAGTTGATGAGCTGCATGCAGAAATAGGACTGAGAGTAGAAAGGCATTTAACACATGAAAGGAATTTGGGCTCCAGGGATATTTCTTAGTCCTAAGGGAAGTCACTGTTCAGCTCTGTTAAGGATGCAGCTTGGCTCTAGATTGAACAGTTGATGTTGACTGTAGCTACCTCCACTTGTTCATCTCCACCCATATCTGAAATTTTGTTTGCACAACATTTCATTATGCCAAAACAGTTTTACGGGAAAAGTTTAACCTTATAGTCATGGGAAGCTCAGGTGGCACAGAACTGTCATTCCAAGCTATTTTGTAACCCACAGCTATCCACATAACCCACCAGCTGCATGAAAGGAGCTGTAGAAGCAAAAAGAATGGATTTTCCAGAATATTGAGAAGCTGAGAGAGAACCAGATATTTTGGTCTCTGTTGTCACACAATAGCAGAGCTGGAACATGAATATATGAATAGCAATTGCTTTGTTTACGAGGGATTCTGGTTTTACTAACTGGGGAATTTCAGAGGGTGGAGTGTGCCACTTCATGCCGCCATCTGTCTGACTTGAGTGGAAAGCAGGGGTGAAAATGATAATCAGTTTGTCTGGTTAGTCCCTGGCTTGGTAATATCTTTTCCTGTAAGGAAAAAAACCTATTTTCCTGAGCTTACAAAAGAAATGTTTTTGTAATAAATACAGCTTATGTTTAGATTAGGTTTCTGCATCCCTAGCTACAAAATAAAAATAATTGTGAATAAAAATAATATCTTTATTTTTCACTAGTAACTTCTAATTTAAGAGGTCTGGCTTTTATCCAGTTTGCAGGGGAAGACACCACCTGCCACATAGAGGCAGGAAAAAGCCAATTACATTCCCATTGGTTATAGTAAGGATTCATGTGCAGTATTGGAGTCATGGTTCTCGTATTTGAAAATACATCGTTTTAGTAATTTAATTCAATATTTTTTCCATATTGTGTGCTAATGTGCAGTACTGCTCAGTTTGACACCACCTCGTCTTTACTCATTAAGATGTATTGACTTCTTTTGATCGCAGTTGAAGGAGAATAACTTTTCTTTTAAACACATCCATGTTGCAGTTCATCAAATTTGAAGGCTTAACTGATCTCCCTTCCATAATGTTTTTGCCTCATGATTGCTTGCTAAGTTAGACTATCAGTCAGGTTGGAAGGAACCACAGTGGGTCACCTGCTCAAGCAGGGTCATCCTGGAGCACATGGCATGGGATTGCATCCATATGCTTCTTGAATGTGAGGGAGACTCCACAACCTTTCTGGACAATCTGTTCCAGTGTGCAGTCACCCTTGTCTCTTGTGTTGTGATTCAGCTACTCTTCCATCCTTTCTGGTCTGTTTGTCCTCTCCAGTGCTCTCTGTCCAAAACTGTCCTTGTCACTATGAGCTGTAAATTGTGGCCCTCCATCTCAGGGCTTGATTTTGTTTCAGCACCCTCATTGTAAAAACCTTCTTCCTTATACCTAATCTAAATTGACCTTTTATTTTAAAACCATTACCCCTTTTCCCTTTACAACAGTCCCTGCTTAAAGTTTGTCCCCATCTTCCTTATAAGCCCCCCTTAAGTATTGGAAGGCCACAATAAGGTCTTCCTGAAGCTATCTCTGCTCTAGGCTGAACAAGCCCAGCTCTTGCAGCCTTTCTTCGCAGAAGAGATTTTTCAGCCTTCTGGTCATTTTTGTGGCGCTCCTCGAGATCTGCCCCAACAGGTTAATGTCTTTCCTCTGCTAAGGAGTCCAGAGCTGGACGTGGGTAAAAAACAGTTGTGAGTGTTTGTGAGTTTTGATGGAAAGCTGTCACAGCTTTTAATGGACGATACGTGTTCATATTTAGAATTTTTTAAATGAAAATAACTTTAAAAATTAAACTTCTGCTGTTAGCCACTTCTGTGATTTTTGAATTGGATAGTTTTCATATTATTTCATTTTTCTCATTTCAAGTATAGTGCTTCCAAACACAATAGCCAGTACTAGTAGCTTATCCATGTTTAACAAAGAAGTATTTTTATTTATAAGGCACCTTTAGAGTATTGTTGAGTCACTGATGTAATTACTGAGCTAACAACTTCCCTGAAATTTAGCCATCTGATTTTTTAAAAATCCAAATAATTACATTCCTTTTAAATTATGTAGTACAGTTCTGATAGTGCCTGCTCATCTATCAGTCTTATGTTAGTGATGACTTTTTTCCCTAGGAGGTCAAAGTATAATACATAATTAGTCTTGTCATTTTGATGAGCCAAATATTACATGATTCAAATCATGTTAGTGAGTTAGTTTATTTTTATTTTGTATTCCAGACTATTCATTCTATTTTCAAAAATCCAGGTTTCCTAGAAATAGTGCAAATATGCCATAAAATACACACAGTTGGCCTAAATCAGTGACAGGCATAATTTTCTTTTTAAGTCTAAAAGTTTGTAGTCCCTGTAATTCTCCCTTTGGATGAAAGTGTGGACTCCAGACATTTAAAAACTATTTGAAAACACTTCTAGGACCAACAAGAATGTGATCAAATAGAAAATGTGCTCGAAATAGGGAAGAGTTTAGAAGCTGATCACTTGGTGTGATTCTGCTGAACCTGAAGGCTGTCTCGAAATACATCATCATCTTTGCATAAACATTGTAGCTATGAGAAATAGCATGCTGTCCAGTGGGTGCAGTCATCCAGCATTAAGAAGTAAACTGTGCAGATTAACAAAAATAAAAAGATGGAATGGTGTGTTGTCACATAGTTGTTTACGTGTAGAAACAGGGAACACTAAATAAGTTCTAAAAATACACCAGCTGTATTTAAAAAATATACAGAATAATAATTTCATATGTACGTATTTGAGGGTGTAGTTACAGCTTGAATCAACGCTGTAGCTCAACAGTGTTGAAAATAAGTTCAGTTGAAAGAAGTGTATCTCTTTCCTCCTTCTTAAGCACTGGAAAGTGAGAAAACACCAGGAACTATCCAGTAGATGCTTCTAAAATACGTAGAGAAGTAATTTTTTGTTTCCAACACTGATAACATTTCCAACATTGATAAAGACAGTAATGAACACATTCACATGTTCTGTATTTTAAAAATAATCTAGCTTGCTGCTAGTATTACAGCAAGGAAGTACACATCAGTAATTGCAGCTATAATCCACTTTTCCTTTTTGCTTTTCTTCCAAAATTCCTCAAAAATTGAGTGTGTCAAAAGTGGTTTGAACTGGACATGGTATTTTAAATACTTTTTGACTGGCCATAACAATTATTTCTGCCAGTGGAAAAAATTAAATAGGAGAAAAAAGTAGAATTTTTCAGTTCGAGAGTGCCAAGAAATGTGTTGCTTCTAGTAAAAGACTGACTTGGTGTTCATTACTGAAAATTGCTTTGCTGAGTTCTCCTTGCTTGTAAAAATTCACTCCCAACCTCTTTCCTTTTGCATTTTGCATATAGAATTATAAAGTAGGTATATGTACCATCAGTGTTATAGAGGCACTTAGCACTGGGCAGATCCTCTATTAGGAGTGCCAAGAATTTTCTTTCCTTTTTATCACTGTTTAGCACATAATTTCCCATGCACTTTCTGGTCCATACAGGGAGAGTCAAGTCCCTTTTTCTTTAGTTCTCCATTTCTCCTTTCCCTCCTGATGACACTCCTCATTGAGTTCTTCTTGTTATATCCCCACAGAAAGAAGGGTTCTGTATGCAAGACCCTGAGAGCAAAAGGCGAGAAGCAGAGGAATCAGATCTGTGTTCTTCTTTCCCCTTGTCTCTACAGTACTTTTGGCAGACTAGTGTGTAGCTGTACACAAGACAGCTTAAACTACCCTGAGACAAGAACCTCTTGTACCTCCTGTTGCCACATCAGTGAGGCTGATCAGTCAATTCCATCTAAAGCAACACGGAAAACATTAAGAAAAAAGTGGCAGATGCTTTCCTTTCAAGGTTTTCAGAGGAAATATAATGTGCAGCCTGGCAAATGGCCTGCTAAAATAGCATATTCTATGTGTACGACAGATTAAGCCAGCTAGCTCCTGTTTTTTTTAGAGGATAATCTTTTTGCCTTGATACCGCAGCTTTTTTGGTGGGAAAGATGCTCCATAAAATTCAGATCCTGCAAGAACAGAGAAATTATTTTCCTGATGACATTTTCACTGAGCAATACAGACAGGCTGTCCCTTTGCTTTAGATTTTCTCCATTTGAAAATGTACTTTGATCTACTTTTGGTACTTTATTAAGTGCCTTTGAATAGAAACAGTAGTTTGTTGGGTTAATGTGCCTAAAAAAAAAGTTACTGGTGAGGCTTCTTACAAAGTATATACCAAGCAGAGCCAGAACACCTTTCATTTCATCGAATCTAATGACATCTTTTCTGTGTTTCAGAATTAAAGTCGCTCAGCAATCAGTGAGCAAGTTAACTGCAGAGAAGAAAGTTGAAACGAAGAAAATCAATCCTACAGCTAGCCTGGTATGATCTGGTTTTCAGTATAACATTCCAAGGGGTTTTGTGACACCGTTCTTGTCATTGAGAATGATGTCTGGTTTCTACTGTTGTTGAAGAGCATGATATTCTTAGTTTGAATGTAGCAGAGTGGTTTTCTTCCCAAGGAGAAATGTTAGAGCTTATGCCCTATGGTAGTTCAACAGTTATGTTTAAAATTTAGTTCGGTTGTGCCTAAGCATGGCTCTGCTATTTTAGATAACAAAAAGAGCTGCTTTTGTGGTTTCTTCTTCCCTTCTACTGTAGTCCCTTATATTTTCTTCCATGCTTCAAAATGCATTGAAGCTCACTGCATGTATTTGTCCAATGGCTAGAGTGTCTGGTTTTTTCAAAACCTTAAAAGTCTTGTTTTCTCTGTTGAGTAGTGGTAGAAGGGATTAAATTCCCATTTTATTCCTTGCTCTACACCAGTGTTTTTGATACAACACAGTAAGAGGTCTAATAATTTGCACTGTATATAAATCCTTTTTTTTCCTGTGTGCAAGGCACATAGGTTAGACCAGAATTTCTGAAACTCTAGAAGGCAAGAGACTAAGGGAAGAAAATGTACGTGAGGAATGAGTATATTATTTCACTTCCCAGCAGAGTATATCAGTTACAGATCAGGCAGCAGAGATATGAATGACTACACTCATCTGGAAAGAGGTCATTAAGCAAGATCATCTAGCTAATGCTAAATTAGAGCCTTTATGTCAGCAGAAACCATTCCAGACACAAGAAGGTATTAGAGTCACGTGAATTTGAAATGTATCTGGTTTTCTCTAGCTGCACTGGTCTTCACAGTTGTGTATTTTTAAAGGTGCACAGTACTTGACAAGTATGTAGCTAAAGCAAACTCAGCTTTTTCACAGTAAGTAATGAACTGGTTTTAAACCTTCTTTGAGTGCTCCAAGCATTTTTTAATTAAAGAAAACTGGAGCTGTGACTTGTTTCTCCATCTTCTAGACCAAATGTTCATGGCATCTTGAGAGGAGACAGAAAATTACAGACAAGAATTATAATAAAGCTCTTTTTTTTTCTTTAACAGAAAGAAAGACTACGTCAGAAGGAAGCCAGTGTGACTGCCAACTGAAAGGAGAATGAAAACGATGGAGTGATTTCATACCTTGCATGATGCTTTACTACATGGCCCAGGAAGCACCTTATGTTAGATACTGAATTCTGCTTTGCTGATCTGTCCCAAGACAATCCATTAAAGACTTTTGAGTTCCTTCAGAGGGGTTTGTATGTTCAATGGAGGGAATTCTAAGAAGGTTTTTTAATGGGAAGTCAAAATTATTTTCTGTAACTATTCCTTACATTGCTTAAAATGCATCTTGTTGTTAATGATTAATTAAAATATTCTGTGCATAATGCATTAATATGGAAGAGCTAAAATGAGCATTTTGGATGCTGAGTTAAGTAATGACTAACAACCTGTAGGTTATTTACAGGGCTTTATGTATATGAAAGCAAATATGCCATTCAGTTCACAAAGGTCTATTGCATCATGGTTTTTGTTACTTCAGCAGTAACTGAGGTAAAATTGACTGATTCTAAATAATTTTACAGTGTCTAAGTATTGGATGCATCTTTCTAAAACTGATTAAATGTAATTATAGATTCATGCTGTATTTTACGATAAATATTTTTATAGAAGCTTCAGCTTATGCCATTCATTGAAATGGGAACAATATTTTGCACATAAAAAGGAATATTCAAGTTCTTTAGTTTTATGATTGATGGCATAACTGATTTGTTATTTTTATGGTTTTAATCTAACATTTCCTAAATTTTGAGCTTCAAAAGAAAAAATGATAAAATGCATATTTTTATTTCAGTATATATTGCAGATATCAATTCCATAAAGTGATGAGTTTATCAGTCATTATTCATTAAGATACAATAATATCTCTCCATGAAGTTACACATTTGCCATTAAATATTTGACTTTTAATTCCATTGAAAGCTTTTTAAACAGCAAATATCTCACTCTAAAATACCTTATGCAGCCTGCTCTTGTCCCCCTATATTTGTATGAAGAATGTGTCCAGCATAGCTATATTTTTATATATATATATATACTTTTATATATATATATACACATAATATAATAAGTAAGTCTTGAGAAAGAAATAACAGGGTCTTGCTGTCCTCGTGTAAAATTATAACCATTGCCATAAAGTAGCAGAGCCTGAAAATAACCCTACTGAATATCTACCATTACTTGAAGATTTTTACTGCATTTTAAGGATTTGGATTCTTAGGAGGAGAAATCTTGAAGCAGAAGTTAATTTAAGGTAAAACAGAGAAGTGATTCTTCTTGCTGTCCACAAGAGAGAAACTGACTTTATGATAATGATGTATGAAGTTGGTTACAGAAAGAAATTAGGTGAAGCAAAAAGGTACAAAAAGCTAGTAGGGGAAAAGCATTAGTCCTTTGCTTTGAAACTGGAAAGAATATACATGAGACAGAGATCAGTTATCGTACAGCAAATTCGATAGAGAGACTGAGATGAAGCCTAGGCAAAGTCACCCCTTGCAGTGTACATTTATGTTACGGAAAACAGCAGTTGTGGAGACCCATTCATAAATTAACTTACAGGATTTCGCTGCAGGTTTCTTAAATTAGTATCTCTCTCATTCCTGCATAAATAAAAACAAAGGACTCAAGATTCTCTTGTAGGTTTGGGAGTTTCTACCTGCTACAGGTATACTCGAGATGTGTAAGCATAATTCTTATGAAAGCAGTCAATAATATGCCAGCAAAAATAATCTGATTTGTAGTTTGATTAGTCCCATTGCAGAGAAAAAAAAAATTCCAAAGACTTAAATTGTCTGTCTTCCACTAACTAAGTAAAGTACATTTCTTTCCAATACTATTAGTGATAAGCAAGAGGAGCAATAATGCCTATAAAAGCCAAAGAGCAATAGCAAGCAAGGCAATGCTGATGAATGTTTAAGCAAACAGTGTTTATTTTTGATATAGCTTTGTATCTGTCATGAAGATAGTGTATATTGCCATTGGACTTGATTAAGAGTTTTTCAATGAAGTGTTTTACCTGAAGTATTATTCAACAAGAACGCACTGTTTGTGAAAAAGGATGGTCTTGAAAATTCCTATTAGAAGTATATTGTGGAAAAAAGGTTTTAACTTATTGAAATATCCTGTTTCAAAATTTCTAAATGTGAATTTTCATTTTTCAGTTCAAATTGACTTCATTTTGAAATGTTGAAAAATGTATATAAAAAGGGATTAAAATTATTCATTTAAAGCATTCCTTGATCAGATTTATAATTCTTTTTTCAGATGATGAATTTGCCTAGGTTTTGAGAATTAAGGCTATTTTTTAGAAGATTCAAAAACCTATATAGCACAGGGACCTTGTTTCTTCCTAATTTTCGATTGTATTGATTTTCCTCTCAAGTCAGAGTTTCTGATTCCAGCTTCATCCATGACTTAAATCCTCTACTACTAA
The DNA here is from genome assembly GCA_013397775.1 of Eulacestoma nigropectus. Lineage (NCBI taxonomy): Eukaryota > Metazoa > Chordata > Aves > Passeriformes > Eulacestoma > Eulacestoma nigropectus. Next base: position 1,178,419 of record VZTE01005847.1, on the reverse strand, counting down.
TTAAACTATTTTTAAATTAAAAGAAGAATTCACCTAGACTATTTGATTTCATTCTCTTAAGGCTTTAAGACTCCTGGATGGAATTCATCACCTAAATATCACACTTACTCCCCTAGTGATACCCACAAGTGTCTTCAGACAGTGATTGAAGCCGCAATGGTACACCTGTTGCCTTTAACTAAAATTTTGTACTGGAGAGGAGATATTTACAGATATATCTATGTAAGCTGTTTATTTGTGAAATATTTAGACACTTCAGGCATAACAAATAGGCATCAACCAGCATTCATGTGGGGGTCACCAAGTGTCACCAAACATATGTTTCAAGCTTTAAGCTTTAGTTTGATGCCTCACTTTACCTTGAGCTTCCTAGTTTGGGGAGAATAAAAGGACAGAAGGAGAAAAGAAAGAAACTACAAAGGTGGAATGGAACAGAAGTCTCTGGTACATGTCTAAACTGCTGTCAAGGAAGTAAATGTAAAGAGTGGACTCAAGCCAAGCAGCAGTAGCTAGACAGGTACAATTTTCTGGTCTGTGTAGCTTAGAATACCTCAACACTTCAGAGTCACTTCTGTGACTGTGAAGTAGATGTGGCTTAAGAGGGGGAATTTTCTCTTTTGTTTTAGTTTCTTCTGTTACTGCCTAGCTTCTCAAAGACTGTAAAGCAAAGCACTATTAAAATCCACGTTACTCATTAGGTGGTTATTACCCACAAAAATAATATACAGTACTGATTTATAAATCAAATTATTAGGACGAATTCTGTCTAGGTGAGTAGATAATAATCTACTAAGTGCTCTTTACATTATTTACATTACCACTTGCTAGTTTTGAAATGGAAGACCTTTTAGTGTCTTTGAGATCTGACAATGTAATCTATTTTTTCATTATGTTTTTACTGAACTGTGAAAACCACCCAGGTGTTTTGCTGTGACTAACCCATGCAATTGTTTTGCCTTGTGTTTTATCATAGGGTTGTAAATTTATAGATTGAATATTAGACGTTTATATTTAACTTAGAATTTTTTGCATCAAAACAGAAACCGTGATCTTCAGTTTCTGTATATACAAAAAATTAAAGTAGAATGTGTGGAATATTCAGTAAGCAGAGAGAAAAATAATTGAGCATCTGAAACACTTGTAGAAAGGATACATTTTTTATAAGATTTCAACCTTTCTGAATTGCTGAGGATATCTCCTCCAACCAGACATAAACAGCCAGGGTATCTCTGACCAGTATGGTTTTTTCTCTGCATGAAACATGAATAAAATATTTTGTTTTCCATGTGATGAAGAGGGTTCTTATTGCCCTTATTTTCCAGTAAATTGACAGCAATTCTTTTCTTAGATCTGAACATCTTTCCCAGCTGAACCTGAGGCAGTGGAAGACTGTGTAATACTTATTTAGTAATACTACTTCTTCATTGCTTCAAGTCAGTATCTTAAAAATGGATGCCTTAATCTTGTGTGGATGTGGAATTTCGGAAACACTATACAATTTAGAAATATCCATCTCCTTAATCTGTTTTTAGGCACCCATCTGAGCGTGCAATTTCAGAAAATGATGTTCACCTAGTTTTTGCCCATTCTTGGCCTTGTCTCAGTCTTGTTCAGTATTGTTGTGGATCTCGCTCTTTTTTTTTTTCCCCTTTTTTTTTTCTTTAACAGTTTTGGAATTTATTAATGCTAGTTAGGGAATTTCAGGATTTTCAGTCTGGAGAATTCTCTTTGGCATTCTTCATTTGAAGGTAAGCCTATTTATTTGCATATAAATATAAAGAAAATTTTAAAAGAAAGTTAACTTGATTATATTCACTAAGTTACTTCAAAGAGAGAAAAATACCAGGAACTACATGTTTCCTTGCGCCAACAAGGAAGAATATAACAAAACAGTTTAAAAATCAGATAAAATTAGCAATGAACTATTAGTAATGAGGCTGATAACCACTGGAAGAAGTTAGCAGGGATATTTGTGATTTCTCCATTTTCTGATGTTTCCAAATCAGGATGGAACATTTTTCTGAAAGGTCTGTGCAGTCAAATATAGCTTATTTTGCTCATTTCAAGTGTAGCCAAGTGGCATCCCCTGTCCATTGATTCACCTGTTCCAATAGTTCCTCTAGACAGAAAAATGTAATAATAAGTATGTAAAAGACTTAATAATTCTTATCAGTAATGAAATATTCTTATCTAAGATGAAAGAGCTCTTTATTGTGATTTTGAATCTAAAATGCTGCACATAGTGTGGTGTAGGACAACATAATGCAAGAAACCACTGTCACATTATAAATATTTATTTTTCAAATTATTAATAATTAGCATTTGTTGGATGCATCTTACGGTATTAACAAGACAGCAAATTTATATGCTCTGAAATTCAGCGCTGTTGTGGAGATTCCCAAGCTAGGTCTGAGAAAACTGGCATTTTGGATTGCACAGTGAGAAATTCCAGAATCATAGAAACGCTAGTTCCTCAGTAGTCAAAAGTTTGAGCATATGCAAGAGACTTTACTTTGGGGACAATTAGCATGATGCCATATTTAAATAACTGTCTCTCATTTTAGTGAATTATTAGATATGACCTGCTAATATCATTACCAAACATTTCCACTGCTCAATAGGGTTTAAACCATAAGAATTTTATCCAACTATTTTAGAGATCTAAAGTTCAGAGGTTGTGCAAGCAAAACTGGTAGAAGTCTTCAAAAATACTTGGGTTTGCAAGTTTTTTTCAAAGTGCCTGCAAGACCTTTTCTCATGTTTTTTTTTTTAAACCATCTTCTCAATTTAAAAATATACTTAACAGCATTACTAATATTGGTTTTTTTCCACTTGCTGAAAATGCGGTACACCTAAACAATACTATCTTACAAAATTTTGCAAGCTTTAACTGGATTTAAATGATTTTGATGTGATACCTCATAGAATTCAAGCTTTTAAATTAGGACCTGTTTGTAAAATTTAAGCACCGGATATAAGAGCATATATGTTTTAAGAAGCAATGAAGTAAAAATGCTGAAGAGTGACAGACAAGAGTGCTCAACCTTCCTGGGAGGACAATATCAAGTGACATAAGCTTTGCCTAATGTGGAACAGCGTTGCATTTCTTTCCTGTGATTTCCTTCTGCCAGGTGTCATCTCAGACTAAATTAAAGGCTGCACTTTCTTTTTTTTCATTAGATATTTCTAGTTAATTTCATTTCATACTTTTTCACCTCAATTTCACCTTCAACAAGCTAATATTGAGTTAATAAAAAGCCTTTTTAGAGAGGCTGATAGTGCTTATATATGCATGCAGTTTTACTTATGTATGTATTCCTCTGGCCCACAAAGTAAAAAATATCTGTAGGGAACACTGTGGGGTCATGGGACTGGATAAAATCTTTTAGAATCCTTTTAGGAAAACTGTGCTGAACTGTCCCAGTCTGGAACATGATTTCTTTTTTGGGGTAGGATCTGCCTGCAAAAGTTTTGGAGTTCTTTTGGAGGATGGAGGAGGCTGTTGGCATGGCATCCTTGCTTTAGCCATCAATTTCTAACAGTATGTTACTTAGGAGTTACACTGCAGAATTCCCTGAGCATAGATTGCCCCAGGGCCTCCTGGAAGGGAGACTGTAAAATAATGTCAATGGTTGATTTTCAAAAGGGAAAGAGATCATATTTATATTTCCAGATTAAGGTAAAAGCTAGCAGACTCTTCCAAAACGGCAAAATTTTTGTAGAGTTGTATGTATCCGCTCATTAGGTTCTACAGATTTCAGAAATGCTGCATTCATGTATGTGAACATCATTCTGTGCCTATTACTGATAATATGATTATTTGATATGAACAGAATCACTTATATATTCTTACTCTTTTATTTTGCTGTGACCAGTAAAATATTAACTACAAAAACTGTTGAAAGAGCGATCCATCATGAGAGTTCTTACAGACAGCTGTGTTTGAGGTTTCCCACTGTTGTCCTGGCAGGAACATTCATATTTTCCTAGAGGTAAGATGAGTTTAGCTGCCATGCGATCTGCCCTCTCAGCCTCTCTTAATCATAAACTAATACTTGTATCATAGAGCCCGATAAAATTCTGTCATCACTGATAACTATAGTCTTCACTGCAATTAGAAGTTAACTGGGGCACAAAATAGTACTAAAAATGTCAGGATATTTTTGTGGTAGACATAAAATAGTAATGTATTTGGTAAGCTTAAAGACCTGAAGAGTACTGACAGACTGAGATTCATGTCCTGTATTGGTAGTGACACAGGGCATCCTTATAGGAGAAGTTCAAGTGACTTTAGAAAAAGGACTTGTAGTATTTGTTCACTGGTTGATAATGTTTCTTTAATTTTTTTTTTTAATCTTCCACAAGATGATTTTTCAATCTCTGAATTATGCGTTTGAGTACTTTAAATGGTGTATTTTCTCTCTGACTTCTCCCAGAGGGACCAAGCTTATAGTTCAGTACTTTTACTTTCTCATTTGGCATGCTGTAAATACATTCCATTGTCATTGAACAAATGCTTATCCTGAGCAACTGTCCGCAAACAATACGTTATAGAAACTGAAGAATCTGGGTAGCAATCTATGGCTATAACACTATTTCCTACGGCTTTCAGCATCAATACTCAGCAAATTAACATAGATACTGTATAGCACCTGATACTTCTTAGTTGTAGTTTTAGGGATGTATTGCCATTAGCAGCTGGATGGATAAAAGCCATATTCTTCTTATAATTCTTCTTTTCTATCTATTAGGATTATTTTTTGTGCTGTGGGTATCTTCTAGATTTTACATGGGAGGATACCATTTTGTAATTAATCAACATAAGCTCACAGTTCTATTCTAGACTTACTTCATATCTGACAGGAAGATTAATAAGTAAAACTGACTTCATTCCACATAAAAACAATACTTTTTTCTCATTCTACTCATTTATTTATTTTGTGTTACAGTCCAGTTTGTTTCAGAAGGGCTGTAAAGACATTAGGAGGTTCAATTATTATCATTCCTAAAAGATGCCCTGTGATGTTCCAATTCAGTAAACTGGTATGGAGAACTCCTCTCCTATCACCATTTTCCTCACCAGGTTTTGTAATTCCTCAGTCTTCGTCTTTTATTAAAAGTAAAGCCACATGGTTATCAAATGTCTGGTTGCTAAATGTCTAAGAAAAAAAATCACTTATTGGGTCAGAAGAGGTCAATTAACCTCCAAACCAAAATAAAGACCTATGTGGCTTTACTGCACGCAAGCTGAACCTTTGTAATTCACCTGAGTTGAACACGATGGCATTTCACAGAGTTAGATAATTGATACAGTGTTTCATGCATTTCTGTAACGTAGCATTTTACATGCAGGGAGCCCATCTCTCTAAGTAGTCAGAGACAGAACTTGTGCGTTTAGTTACATAATCAACATCTGCTTGATGGAAGACCAGATGTGTGATAGGGGAGATACATCTGAGTGTTTTGGTGTTATGTTTTACACATATTTTCCATTACTTGTGCAGGGGCCAAGTAAAGAGACTCAGAAACATAGCTAGAATTAAAATGTTGCAATGCCATTGAAACAACAGTATAAACCTCACTGTATCTTCCTTGCGGATTTTCTTTTGAAGAAGTCCATCCTCATGTTAAAAGTGCTTTTAAAGTGTTCATTCGGGGTTTTTTGGGCTTTGTTTAATTAAAAGATGATATTATATCAGACAGTCAAGCCAGCTTGTCTTGGACAAGCTTCTAAGGGGGCCTGAGTGCTACAATAGTAAAGTGAAATACTCTGTGTGCATGCTTGTCGGGCATGTAGCCTGAACAACACACTTTCATCTCCATATAGCTCAGAAAAGGGAGAGACCTGAGAGGGAAATTTAACAGATTTTTAGGTGTCAAGTTCAGAAAAGCTATGTCAAATTAAACGTGCTTGTCATATTGCATCGGTTTTGAAACCAGTGATACCTGTTGCGAAAGAAGACTCGTGCTCCATGGCAGATGGGACTGGATAAGGACTTTGCACAGACAGTTGATAAAAGCACTGTTTGTTGTAGGTGCTTTCAGCAAAGCTGTGAATGCCCAGATGATAACTGACTATTTGTTCCCCAGAAATAACAGAACTATATATTTTAAGAAATATGTATGTATAATGGCACTGTTTTTAGTGGGGGGTTTTTCAGCCTCAAGAACAAAAGCTGCTCCTGCCATTGTACTCAGCTATTGCTCTCTGCACTAAAAGCTTTGCCATATTCGGAACTTACAGGAGGCAAAAATGGAGAAATAATATTATGTGAAAAATCAAGACTTGACTGCTGGAAAGTGTTTTTAGTAGGATTACAGTATGATTTTCAGCCTTCATTTAACTATTTTTTTTTTCTTTCCAATCATTTTGAGTTAAATATTTGCAGTTGAACATTATTATTGTTGGTACTCTTTCCTCTCTTCTCTCCATATGACTCAAAGTCATCAAAAAAGAGGCCTCTTTGGCTGCCTAGCTTCTCTTTGAAGATGTAGCAAAATGGTGAATTCTCTTGCAATGCTATTGATGTTCTGTGTGTACCTAGCAAGTTTCACAGACATAACAGCATTTAGGTCTCTGATGTCCATATGGGATTTGCTTTAATAAAATCATAGCTTTGCTTGAATGTTCACAAATACACTCAGCAATTATATATTTGCTGTCCTTTGAATTGAAATCAACTTTGCATTTATCATCCTACAATATGTAGAGCAAAAATAACGGAATATTAATATGGTTTAGAATTTTTTGGTTTTCAGGAATTAAACTCCTTTAAGTAGTTCTTGATTAAGTATGTTATAAATGTCTTAAAAGAATAAGCTAAATAGGTTCAGGTGCTTTTTCCCCCTCTCCACATTGTAATTGTGTGTGTGTGTGTGTGTGTGTGTTTCTACTGTGTATATGAAAGTATAATTTTCTCAAAAACCAAGATGTGCTATGGTTGACTTTGTAAAAGTTATTGTAGTGGGATGGAGTATTTATTTTTAAACTAAATTCTTAAGGAGACATTTACTGTAAATAAAAGACTATATTTTCCTCCTCAGTATTTTTGATAATTTTTTCAATTGTCTTTTTTGTATGGAAAATATATTATTGGGATACTGTAGGTTTCTCTGTTTGAAAAAGTCTGTCTAAATAACTTCTTTTATTTACACTGCTTTACCGATACAGTTAATATCCCAGGTTCAGTGTGCTCATTAAAAAAGACAGTATTTCTCAGATCTGCAAGGAATTTGAATATCTATCTTACTGATGTCAATTTCTTGAAGGTATTTTTGGGGGAGTGCATCTGAAACAATTTGCACACGTCTGAAGATGCAGATTTCCTTTAGTTCTCATCCCACTTTCGGCAACTTGTCGCATTTCCAGATGTATAATATTGAAAAGCTTTTCAGTAACGTAGATCATACTGCCCACAAAATCATAATAAAATGGTATCTCAGAGGTTTGTATCATCCATGTCTTTAGACATAAATATTTGTATTCTGTTTTCTAGGGGAAAAAAAAAAACCTATAAATTGAATTATAATTTTGTCTATATTTTACTGTTACTTGTATAACTATATTGATAGCATAAGAAACTTTACTATCACTAGTGTATACTTTTCCAGTTTTCCTATAGTCAGAATAGAAAACATTTACAATTTTAAGTAGAAAATTATGCTGTGATTTCATTCCGCAACTGACCTTTTTGGGAAGTACAGAAAGATGGAAGCATCTTCACTGGGATGCTCAGCAGCTCTCCAAAGACCAATATATTTTAGGCAGTTTAGAGGGGGATTTTAGCATCACACATCACATAAATTTAAAACCAAAAGACTATGATTTGGTTTTAGATGTTTCTGGAAACATCATTAATGTAATTGTTTGAAAATCTATCCTTAGCCAAGCAGAGGTTAGAGCGATCACATCAAGAGAGAGTAAGAGCAAATATATTCTGTGAAGGACCTTGAAAATCACAACAGGTTAAAAGAGGAAGTGGAGAAACTCAGCAAATCTACAGCAGCATGAACTATGGATTTTGGGTTGAAAAACTGCATTTCTCATCACAGAAAAGACTGGAGAAGACAATCTAAACAAGGATTTCAGCCACATAGATGCGTTGAAGATATATTGCCGAATAAAAATAATCACCAAGGTGCAGACTTTAACCAAGTATGAAGAACTGTTTGCAATCAATTTTCTGTAGAAGGGGACACATAGAAATTGGGACCAACCTGGTAGAGTGGAAGGTGTCCCTGCCCGTGGCAGGGGGGCTGGAATGAGATCATCTTTAAGGTCCCTTCCAACCCAAACCATTCTGTGAGTCCATAAAGTCATACTAGATGTCACAATGATGAGCATGTTACAAATATCTAGATAGGCACTGAACAGTTAAGCAAGTATGTAATTAGTTCCATCATCTTAATTAAAAGTAGCTGAGCAAAGCAATCCAGCTTCTAGACAGTTGCTCTCTGTTCCTTCTCTTACTATTTACTGTCTAGTTTCATGGTCCTCTAAGACAAAAAAAAAAATGGTGTGCTGCTGAAAAGATGGACTTTATAAGCACTTTTGCTTGGAATCCTGATATGCCAGGATGTCAGATGACAGATGGTTTATTCACATTAACAAGTAATTTAGTTCATTAAGAATCTGAATTTGACCCTTGGGTCCAAAAGGAGTGCTGGCGCCTGAAGTTCTTGAACTTTCTTTAAACCTGCTTCTTTGAATGCAGGACTTTTTTAGCAACATACAACATCTAGCCAAAGAGCAGTATTTGCCATAGAGCTGTGCCTGTGTTTTTCTGAGAGAAAAATACCACATACAGGGAAGAAAATACCTCAGATAAAGTGAATTTATTTCCAAGAATAACAACACAGATGTTGAACAGAAGTCCAAATTTGTAAGACCAATCCTGAAGGTCTAAAATAAATGCTACTCTTCTGAACGTACAAAGCTCTCATCAGACATAAATCTTACTTTCCATGCTGCAGAATTCTTTATTATTTGTTAATTTATTTCAGCTCTGGGGCTATTGAACTTCATAAATACAGAATTAATTTGGGATATACTGATTTAAAATACTCTAAAGCAAATTTCTGCCTCTAATTAATAGGCAGGTTTGATCTATACAATTAAATAATTTCAGAGATGCATTGTTTCATGTCTGTAAATATCACAGCCAATTATCCAGGCATTAAATCTGGAAATAAAAGCAGGCAATTTTTAAGTTACTTTATATAGATATGCAAGATACATATATATGCATATGTATATTTTTAAAAATATGTATACATACATACCTCTAATAGAAGTTATTTTATTGATATGACAAAATAATTTGATCCTGTCGTAGATACAATATCTGTATTTCCGCAATATATAATGAAATTTTCATATGTCCATTGTTCAGAAAAGGACAGTCAGTGCAAAATCAACAGTAAAAGCTGGATAACTGTAGTTATTGAAATAATTTAAAAGCAAATGAGCATTTGAGATGTGTTTGTCAGAAAACTTAAAGCAGACTGGGAATTTCTATGTGTAACCTCTTTCATGAGACAAATCCCAAGGTCCTTTACTAAATAATGAAATTAGCAATGCAAATATTGATGAATACACTAGGTCAAACAAAGCAGTCCTTGCTCTTGAGAGTGCTACTACGATGAGTCAACAAACCAAGGGATTCCAGATGCAAAAAAGTGCAAGCCCTAAAGCCAGCCAAATGGGAGACCTGGCTTTAAAGGCATGCTAGGTTTTTGGGAAGGATCAAAAAAAGTGTTCAAAACAGTTTGCAAGTCTTGGTTTTGCTTTCTATATAATTGTTACATTTCATTGTGTCTATTTGCTATAGGGCTTTTTGCTTCTTACAGACAATCTTTGACACACTCATGAATGTGCCAAATCTTTCCTGTAAGACGATGGATGAACAGGTGTTTGGGCTTTAGAAGTTCCTGGGTTGCATATCGGTCATTTGCTATATGGACTGGTGCTTGAAGAAATGCTGTTCTTACATAGGCAATTCCCAGACACTTGGAAAAAGTTAGAGGTTTTCAAGTTTGGTCTTACAGTACTGTTTTATCTACCCCAAAAAGAGAAACTAAAGCTCCACAGATCACAGCTGAAGACAGGCTCAAAAGAAATGAGTGGTGATTTAACTTTTACAACTTATTCTTTCTGAGTGAAACTTGTTTAGGCATGCTGGGCCTTCATGAAAACCCTCTGCAGCTTCTTAAAAAGAATGTGAGGGGTGAGTGAGGAATAATATTTTCAGTCACAGTATGTTATAAGACTTCTAAGGCTTCTTTCTTTTTTTTCCTTTTGCATTGTTTCCTCTTTGTAAATTTTTCTTCCTCTTTCTCCCTCCCTATTTAAGAAACCATTGCTAGATTCATGTGCATTTATCCAGCTCCAATATTTGTTCATTACTAATAATAAGATTTATTCAAACTGCAAATTCCAAGACTGAAATGTTTAAGCCATTTGAAATTGCTCCAATAATTGATCTCTAAATTTCTCAGCCAGATTTTTGGTCATACTTGTAAGTATTTTTGTTAGTACTTACAAGTTTTCATTTCAGATTCCATTAGTCACAGAGTCAGGCACAAAACTCCACCATATGATTCATAAATAGTCAAGGTAGTGTAAATCAACCATTGAGAATTCTACAAATATATAACTAGCTGAGCAGTAAAACTTGAAATCAACTTGTTACAAAAAGCTTAACCCACAAATGGCCATATACAATTGAGCTCCAAAGGACCATGTGTGTGAGTCAAGGGAAATGTTTTTAAATGTTGAGGTCTGTATTTTATATCTTTTGCTTCTCTTATTAACCTCAAAAATGGAAGCATTGTGATGTTTTAAAGTTTTCTTTGCATATCTCCCTTGCAGCATCTGTAACAGTATTTTGGGCTGTTGACTGACTATGAATCAGACAAGTGTATTCTGTCCCTTTGTTTTTTACTTTGAGAATCTTTGATTACCATTGAAGTGTTGATGAAGGCTGACTGCTCATTTTATACGTGATTCAGAGCAGCCATAGCCATTCCTGTCTTCCAGAAATGCAATGGTGCAATGCAAATGTTCTGAAAAGGCTATGCATTCATGATAGGGTTTTAATTATAGGTCACATTGCTACCCTTAGGGTCTGAAGTATTAAAGATTTGAAAGATATTTAAATTGCTCAGAATTTTAAAGGAAAGCACAATGTAAGATATGTTCTCTGATTACAAAAATTATTTCCTAAGAATGAATAAGAGACAAGGCCAAGGCCAGAATTTTGTCCTCTCTTTCAGATTTAAAGTCATCATCAGTAACTCTCATACAATGGTCTTCCCTACCACACCCCTTGGATGATGCATTCCAGCACTCCAAAATGGTGATGCAGATGCAAGATGGGTTTCTGAGACTGCTTCATGCACACACTTCTGAAGTTGTCTTTGCTGCTTACATACAATAGTATCTTTTTGGAGGTTTTCGCAATACGACAAGAGTACTTTATCCTCATTGCTCTCTGTTTGCTGACACTGCCACAGAAAGCAAGCTTTGGGACCATATGCTATGTCCCTACAACAAAAACACCTTGAGATCTTAACAGAAGTTTCCCATCTCTTCTGGTCTTAAGTGCCTTCTAAAATATCAAACCAACTCGACCTGCAAGCCTGTTGTGAAACTATTACATTAATAAAAAACATGAAAGGAAAACAGTTTCCGAGTTTACATTCTTAAAAAGGTAACAAGTTGCATATGAATCTAAAGATCCTATTCAAAGTCGGGAAGCTGATTGGGATATTTTCCAAAAGTAAGAATCAGTGTAAACTTGGATCACATTGAGATGTGAGTGTGTTCTTTCCTTGAAACAGCATTAAACAGCTGAGAATCAGTTACCTTACTTCAGCAGAGTTTTTGAGAGAACGGGAGTGAAGACAATATTAATTTTTAAGTAATGCGAGCACAAGAAATCTGATGCCAAACTGCCCTTTGCGGGATTGTTTTGAGCTAATTCCCAAGGCATCTTTCTGAAAATGTATTCTTTGGACTAAAAAAACAAAAAGGCAAAACCCACTCTCTTGGACCCTACTGTTTTAGTTCCCTGTATGAATCTTCTGGTTTGATTTAGGAATGTGCTGCTCAGTTCCCATGTGCATTGTTGTTGTAGTATTTACTTTGGAAGGAAAAGTAAGTATACAGTTCACGCCTTAACCTTGTCAAGCTTTCCCTTTACCAGCTTGAACTGACACCATACAAATTCTGAAAGGAAAGGCCACAACCAAAATTAATCATAAACATTAACCTTAAAATACTACTCTTGACCCTACCAAGGGGCAGACCTCTAGGAATAACATCCTGCTCCTTAAGAAAATAACATCCCTCTCCAACCAAGAAGTGCAGACGATCTCGTCTGTGCATGACGGACACACTGGCCTGTGCCTTGGGGTGTAACATCTGATCCCAGCTCAGAGGGTAATGTGCACTCCAGGCCTTCCCTTACGAAGTCAAACAGCCCCAGATAGAGGCTTTGGCAGCTTGTGTCCTCTGCGTGAAACCAGTCCTGTCTGAGTTTGTGCTCTAAGCTTAGGGTTTTATGCAAAGCCAGACTAAGGCTGAAGCTGGAAAATTTAGAGCTGCCACCCCAACTTCCAGGCTATTTTGACCTGAATGAATACTATAGGTATACACTTTACATCATTGCACCAACATTGAGCCCTGAGGGAAGGTTACAGTCTGTAGGTCCTTTGTAGCATTTCACTTGAATAGACCTTATGATTAGTTTACTCGTAGAGGCACAATCCATAGGTTATTGGAGAACCTATTTCTGTAGCTATCAGACAGTATGTTTTTTTATCAGCAAATTGAATTAATGAAGCCTCTGAAATCTGAAAACTCCAGAACCAAAACTAATTAATATTGCCAAATACTGATTTTATTTGCAAAAGAAATAATAAATCAAATAAAAACTTAGTTATTGCAAGTCACTGGAGATGAAATGTAAGTGCCTAAATCAAGCAAGACCTGCAACGTTGAATTAAGCATTCCCTAAATATCAGTAAAATATCTGGCATGTAATAATAAATCAGGCTACTTCCCAGGAGATGGTGGTTTTACTGACATTGATATGGAGAGATTTCAGTACCAAGTTGTTAAACTTTGTCTCAAGTGTGCCCTGCAGATGTATTTCTGATATTGCGGCCTCCATTAATTCAATCCCTTGCCAGCAAGAGTAAGATGTAAGTACCCCACTTTCCAGGGGTTCCCCTTTACATAAACTCCTCAGTGTCACCTCACCAAGTGATTTCAGTCTTCATTTTCCCAGCATGTGAGCCCCAGATGAAAACTGAGCTGCTGTTGGGACTGGCAGGTTAAATTGGAAGAGAACTGGGGAGACAAAATGACACCATCCTAAACTGGTGCATTTACAATCATTACAGAAGACTAAAAGAAAATTTCCTGGTAACCCCCATTTTTCCCTGTGGGAGACAGGGGGGTTTGTTTCACCCATTGACTAATAATTAATTAAAGAATAAATGTCAAGATTTTGCAATTAAATTATTACTTGCAACAAGTTCATGAGGTTGAAATTTCTCTGGGATTTCTATGCCACACTGAAGTACAGTACATTCCTCTGTGAGTGAATTTGACAGATTTGATAGAGATGGTAGAGATTGTTGCTGTGTCCTCTGCTGGATAAATGTCTTGAAATAAATGAATATTTTCACAGGAATTGACCTGTGCTTGATTTGTACTTGCATAGTCTTTTTATATCTCATAAATATAAACTGTACTCTGTGCAGGTGGCTTACTTCTGACAATGCAGTACAGACTGAGTACACTCCTCCTTTCACACTAATGCCAATACATCTCTCCTGTTATTAATAAGCTATTTAGACACATTCTGACAGCAGACTAGACCTCATCTTTGAGATCAGTACCTGACGCTCATATTTCTTCGCTCTTGCCCTCTGTTTCTTTTCACCATTCATCACACTGACTCTTACTTCCTATCCTCTGCTGTGAAATAGACACTACCTTTGTTTTTCACCAACAGTAAAACAGATCAAGGTGGTTCCATGTGTTGGTCAAGATAGATGTCGAGGCTAAAATCTTTCCTTGTGTGGCTTCCATTAAATTTTGCTGTGTAGCATTTGTATGCTTTTCAGCTATGAGACACAAAAGCCAGTGTTGCCAAAGATTTTCGTCTCATAACATCATGCCTTTATAGAAAACCAGTGTCTTTTTAGGAAATCCGTGCTTCCACATTGAAATCAAATACCATTTAAACCTCCCTATGTTTTGTGACTTAGTTGTCCAGTCTTTTCAAACAGCCCCTTCTCAAATGGCACAAGGTGGTATATCATGTCAAGGAGAGGATTGGCAAAATCTGCCTTGGAATTATGCACACTATTTCAATGTAATAGTGATAAATAAAGATGTTTTTTCCTCTGTAGTTACAGCAATGGTAAGGAAGAAAAAATATGAAGATGCATTTGAACAATTCTCATTGGAAGAGTCTTTGTTTTTACCCAGTGTCTCTCTTGAGGTGAGGTAATTGCAAGTCTTCTCACTTACCATGCTTACATTGATAGAAAGAGACTATTTTTTTGGGCATCTGTGTATAGCGTTTTGTCCCTGGTAATGAACCAAAATACGTGGTTCTGAAGGAAGGTATTTTTCTTTTGGCTTGCAAAGCAGTTTGTTGCAAGAACTAAGCTTGGTGATACAGGAGTAGAGAGCCTGCTGACTTCTGATAGTCCATCAAGGCTGACAGCTTAAGAAGACCTGCCAGGGTAGCTGTTCTCTCAGTTGGCTGAGCAATAGCATTTTCATCACCAGACAAAGTTCAGAATTTCCTTCAGAGAAAAACTGACTCTAACTTTTTGAACTTTCAGACTACTGAGCTGAGCAGAGTGAAACCAATTGTTGAGACATCATGCATGGATCTAAGGGACAGATAGGTCCAAACTATGCCAGAGAATCATGATAAGACATCCAGCCTGCTTTTTTTTCCTATTTATTTCTTGCTCTACTGTTTGTTCTGAGTCTCACTTGCTTTTCACCATTTCTCAGTAGTAGTGAATACACAAGATATCCTGTGAGAAACCTGAGACCACTTAAAAAGCATCTCTAAGATGAGTTCAACTTACATTCAGAGCAATGTTCTCCTTGAATGTGAAGATCCACACTGAAGGGAAGCTGGACACCTCTTGGATGTTATGGTTCCTCAGGAGCTTTCACTGGTGTCCACTCAGCAGCTGTTCTTTTAGAAAGCATATTCTATACAAAAAGAACACTAAAAGCAACTCAATGGCAAAATTAGAGACCTACATAGATTACACTCCCAGTGCAAAGGAATGGATTAACTTAACTTTCAACTCCTGCTGCTTAATGTTGATTTAATATATTGTCGTGACTTTTAATAAGGTTATTGAAAGATAAAAGCATATAAGGAGCTGTGCCACAGATGCGACAGTCAGAACTTCATATGCAAAATAAAAAGAGACATTATAATAAAATGAAAATTGAATGTTGCTTGTATAAAATCTGGCTTTGTTTTGATGCACAAAAAAGCAAACACTGTTCCATACTGAGGTTTTCAAGAATGTCTTAAGTACACAATGCTTCTGATGCCACCCCAGTTGCCTATATATAGATCTGTCTTGTGTAAAGAATTTAAAAAGCATTAGAATGGAGAAATCAAAGAGACAATAAATTTTAAACCAATCTTATTGTCTGCAGCCTAAAGTGTTATTAAGATCAAAGTGGAGCAAACATCTGGCATTTGCCTTTCTGCAAAAATTAGATCAAATTACCTACCATAGGATTTAGATCCATTCAGTAAGTTCTTTCCATTGTACACATAGTTTTCTTTCTCCTTTTTATTTGCTAAATCTAACTTAACACCCAAATTCTACCCTCTTCATTCACTTGAAGTTGAAACAAATTAACAACAAAAATGGAAATAATGTTCCTCATGAACATCTGTTTCCGAAGCAACATTCAAGGTCCTTCAGATCCTAAAGAGAGAAGTTCAGCAAGACTGTAATTCTCTAGAAATAAACTTGAGTACACAAAACCCTGTCCCCATCCTTAAAAAAGAAGTTCTTTGAGACTACTCTTGTAACTAGTGTCATTGCTGACTTTATTTCATATTAATCACTCCTAAAGTGTGTTGTTAAGAAGCTTGGCACAGTGGCCGATAGTTTTATGTATAATCTTATCCAATACACATTTTTCAGACTTCTAAATATATCTAATGCACACTTTGGCTTTTACACCTTTGTTTAGAGAGGTAAATATATTTATGTTACATCTATATAGCATGATTTTTTAATTCTCTGTATAGACCAATGGACTAATACAAAGCTAAGATTGAGTATGTCTCTTCTCTTAAATACAGAAAGTAATGTGTCCTTACACCTCAAAAACTGATTTACAAAAGTTGAATTAAAAGGAAAACAATATTGTTTGCAAATTCATCATTATATGAATCAAAAATCTCAACAGTGCTCAGTAGTGATGCCATACAATAAAATTATGATTAATGAATTTGAGTATTCTGTCCCATTTGAGCTGTAAATTGCACATTAATTCTTTCCAATTTCTTTATTGCCAAAAACCTTATTGGTATTACTAGGCAGAAAATTAAGATACAGCTCTCAAATATTCTGGAGAGAGAGAAAGATTTTTTTTAACCTATATTGTTTTGTTCTCTTGTAATATGAACTGGAATATTACTTTTTTCCACAAGGCATTCTTTAAAAAAGAAATGCAAGTGTATCAAGTTCAAATTTTCTTTGCAGACCTTTTATTGTGAGTCAGTGTAATTTTTCCGTTTGACCCATCCCCAAGCTATGTGATTTACATGTGTACCACAGCAAGGAGGAGTTATTGCTTATCACAGCCTAGAAGTTTGGGCAGTTTTAATGCAATCCCAAATAATCTTTTTTTTATGTCAGTATAGACTTTGATTCTCATAGCTTGCTCCTTGATTATTCAAAAAAAAAAAAAAAGGGAATTATGAATTTTATTTTCAAAACTTCTGGAAAATAATAGGAAAGGGATCAAGTGATAGTTAAAATTTCTGTACTCCTCCACCCAGACTCATGAAAGCTAGAGGAAGAATTCAGGCAGCCAGAAGCCACACATTGTCAAAGGGCACCTTAAAGCCATCAGCTACATTCCCAGGCCGGCAGTGCAGACAGGCTTCAGATGTTTTTGTGTAGACGCATTGCAAGGTAGCATCAAAATTCTGCAATGGGATTCCTTGTTGCTGGGAATTTCTGGTTTCAGTCTCGGCTGATAAAAAAAAATAAATCTGTTGGTTATTAAAAATATGTAACAGTGATATCTCCATTGTTTTGGCTAAATACAAATACACATTAAATTTTCACTCCCTTAAAATTTAAATGATGCAGCTCTCCCCTTTGGTTAGTGCATTGCAACCATCTAGGTAAGCAGAACAACTCAGAAAAATATTTGGACATTCTTCTGCCGAAATTGACTGTTGTATCTCAGTAATTAATGGAGTGGTTTCTAAGGCAGGTTTGAGTTATTTGGAGTGCCTAAGCTTGGTTGTTCTCCTTCAGGAAACCTATGGGAACTAAAACCTGTAGGTTTACATCTACAGTGGAAAAAGAACATCAGCCCCAAGGGTGCAGTTCTAATTGTCCTTTATGGTTTTTTTGTTTGGGTTGGGTTTTTTATTTTGTTTTGGTGGTGGGTTTTTCGTTTGGTTTGGGCTTGGGGTTTTTTTGTTTGGTTTGGTTTTTTTTCACTCAGCAGAAGGTAAATTACAAGGTGAAGTTACCACGCCATTTTTGCAAAGGCAAGGTCCCTGTTCCCAGCTGGGCACCGCTGGTGACAGGCAGCTGGAACAGAACCACAGTGCTATCTGTCCAGCTGACCCAACTGTACCTCCTGTGCACATCTGCTGCTCAGATGGGAGCACACGCTCGGCAAATCCAGCATTCTCTTGGTGCCTCAGTCTGACAACGCGGGCGCGAATTAACGGCGCAGCACATGGATGACAGAGCACACACAGACACCCCCAACAGGGATCCAGCCTGTCTCACTGGGGACAGAGAAAAGGATGGTCTCATTTCTGTCTGCATCCCTGACAGCAGATAAAGGTGTGTGAATTCTCTCTCTCTTACCTTGTTTTGAACAGGGTAACTAACTATAAAGAACATGGGAGGTATCTTCAATTCAAAGCTGGTATGTAGGAAAAATATAAATGATAATGAAATTATATGCTAATATGTAAATAATAAGACCACAGTACCATGGAGTACTAGAAAGCTAAGCCTAGGAGGTTTTTCTCTGGTTTAAATATTCAAACAAAGTTATATATATATACACAACTTTTCAAGGAAACTTACTCTGCTCAACTGTGCCCTTATCTCAGACCAGAAAAAGTCAATCACCTTGCAAAAATAATGATTCTTAGCTAATTTTAGTATCTTTTCAGTAAGTTTTAGAAGCACAAAAAAGCTCGACGTGAAGGAAGACTAAACTAAAAGGGGTGGAAAGTTTGAAGAAACCTGTTCTCTCTGGTTGCAGTCCTTCCTCAACCCTGGCCTTGCACATGTGCTGCCAGCAGGGACAAATCTTCCTGTTCTCTTTTATAATTGTTTTTCATCTCCTCTGTTCCTATTTTCAGCTTGTAATGTGCTGTATTGTAAAGGTGTTCCTCTTTTTTTCTAGAACTGGGACTAAACTGCTAGCTAGACATGAAACAGATACGGCGTAAGGCAAGCAGGCCAACTCCAACTTTAACTCTACAACAATTCAAGGCTGATTTCTATTTTGTACTGTCACTATATGGTTTACAAGAGGAAAAGTGTGAGCAAAGATTGAGATTTTCCTTCTGTAAATTGTGGAAGGGTGAGGGGGAAGTGACAGATCTCATTTAAAAACGTTATTGAAGTAGCTGTGTTGAACGATGGTGCCATTGCTTGTCTCTATGTCTTATTGTCATAATGTAAAGCCTTTTATAATTAGAAGAAACCACAGAAGTCAGGATAAAGTACAACAGATCCAGAAAGAGCTGGAAACTTAAGGAAGAAAAAAAAAAGAAAAAAAAGAAAAGAAAAAAACAACAACAATAGACACAGGCCGGAGAAGATATTTTATTTATTTGTTACTAGTAGTTAAAATGATGTACAAAATGCTGGGAAGAAAAAACTCCAATTCTATTCAGTTACAAAATAATTAAAACTTCATTTTAAACCAAGTTTTGCTTTGTGAGACCGAGCACGAAAATACTGCAGCCTTAGGTTATATAGTTCATTGTTTTTAGAATAAAGCAGACATTTAAATACATATTGTGGTTGATATTTAATATCTCATATAATTGTAAGTTAGCAGAACTTTCTTACTCTCAGGCAATAACTAGCAATTCATAGAAGTTCTTTGTATAAAATTTACATGGGTGAGGAGGGGACCTGCCTCAAGGGGAGTTCCATCATGATCTATGCACAGGCAGTTTTAGAACATAAAGATTTGGAATACTTTTATCAATTTTACTTGAGAGTTCTAGCCAGAACTTAGAGGAGTCCGTAATGTTTGAAGCTTTGCTTAACAGCTAAGGGTTTAGGGACTTAGCAGTCACTGTCAAAAAAAATGGGAATTTTGCTGTCAAATTTACATAAAGAAAAAAATCATTCATAAGGTGTTCCCATTTCTTGAACACAAACCCAAGCTAGTATAAAATTTAGTCCAGCAATGACTGAGGTTGGCCCTTTGCCCTGGAAAAAAAATCAAAAAAGTAATTTGAAGAAAAACATTCCCTGCCTATTATCAGTGAAAGAGAATTTGTATTAATAATAACATTAAATATCCATATCTTTCTGTTTAACTATTCACATTCCACACAGTGGAAACCTACCTCCTATAATTCCAGATTTTAAAACTGGATTTTAAAATCCATGAAGAAATGTGTCAAACTGCTGAGTGAGAGTACACTGAATGAAATGCATTTTAGTAATACCAATAAACGAGTTGCAATCACTTAATTTTACAAACACAAGCCTCACAGCAGTGGATTTTACAGAAAAAAACTAGATTAGTTGTAGAGATGCAGGATATCACCAATAAATGTGTGATGCACTATATAACAGGTGGGAAAACTGATAAAAGGAGGCCACGTAGGATGCATCTGTGACATGCCACTCATCATACATCTTTCCCTTTGGGCATGTTACTAAGGGCAGAATTGTCTTCCTCAACATTCTATCGCAAGAAATGATGTCAAAATAATCACCTTACGGCTGAGAGAGACATCTGGTGTGAGAGAGAACAGTTACACTGATAGTGGACGCTAGAGAATATTGCTGCTGAGCAGGGAAACTGAGTCTTGGACTCTCAAAGACTCATCATAAAGTAAGTGTGGCCCTGACTCCCGTTTCACTCATATCAGTGATATCAAGGTTGGTTTCTGGCCTGGTCCTGACTCCTGCACAGGAACATGCCTTTGCTTGACAGGACCAGCTCTCGAGACCCCACAGGCAGAGCACGGGCACAGGCAGAGCACGGGCACAGGCACAGGCACGGGCACAGGCACAGGCAGGGAGGTGTACAGCACCCTGAAAGCTCTTCAGCACCCACCTGGAAAGTGCCCTTGCAAGGGCAGAACCCAGGACACCCTCAGGCTTCCCATCAAGTGCTCGAGAAAGCAAGGGCAACATGCATGGATGGGCTGCCTCGCTGGTCCAATCCCCAGGACACACCTCATTAAACTAACTTCTTTTGTGGGACCTTCTCTGCTCTTGCCAAACTTTACAGCCCTGGTCAAGTTTAAACTCTTAATCCTGAAGGAAAGAAAAGACAAGATAACCTCCCAGGTGAGAGTCATCGAGCTGTTGGAAGTAGTGTATCCCTTTTTATGTTTTTTTCCCCCCAGATGAGAGGGGCAGTCAACTCTAAGTTTTCAGGAAATTCTCTTTACTTACTCCAAATCCAGTTTAAATGCAAGTCTGTGGTAAAAGATATAAAAAGAGGATCATTGCTGGCAAAGTTCTGCAGCTCTGTTTCAACAAACTGCATGCCTGTGGCAAAGCTAAAATAACAATAACAATGCAATGTTTACTAGTCATGAATGTCGTGTCTTTTGTCTCTTGTGTGGTTATTGCATTTGCAGTCACATGATGCTTGTTTTAATTTTTGCTCTGCTCTTTATGTACTAAATTACTGCCATTCTGTACTTGATCTTGGTTAGCACGATTTTTGTGCTGTGGTTATGTATGTGTGTGAAAAAGAGGAGTTTGGATACACACAATGAAGCAGGCGTACTCATTGCATGTATGTATAGATACCACTGCCTAAAAGATACTGCATATACATATATATGTAGATATGAAGAATAACTGATATCAGAAATACAAGACATCAAATGGATCTAGTGGCATAAGAATGGGTTTTGTTTGGTTTAGAGAGCCATTAGAATTCAGAAGTATATTTATAGCCTTGTATATAGTTTCTTTTTAATTTATGTAATATATGACTAGGTATATAAATTAAAGTAAAACATAAACAGAAGACAATATCTCTTCCTCTGTCTTCCTATTTATGTATCTTTCGTTTTTCTACTCCCTTTTGTACTCTCCCTGTCTACTTGCTTTGACCTTTTGCTTTCTAAGTTGCTGTAGATCTGTTTCCCATCCACCTATATTGACTTTTCAGCACTCCCACATCCCCCCATTGTTCTCCAGACATGGCTTTTGGATTACAGCTATTTTTTTGAAGAAGCATGTTAGAAACTCTTGACACAGCTTCTATTTTCAGTGATGGCTTTGCTACGCTTTAAATTGCTCTTTGTCCATTTCTTATATAAGAATAGACTCATGCTTTGACATATATTGTTCTCTCACTTTGATGTTTCACATAATACTGTAAAAGCAAATAGCACAAAGGTGAACATTCGCAAAAGCCACAGCTCCACTTTCCCAGCAAGCGGCAAAAATGGGAATATACACTAGGAAACCTAATTCATGACTGTGGGTAATTAAGGGTTTTTTAATGTCTCATACCTCTGTTACTTTTTTTTTTTTTTAGTGAACATTCATGTATTTGCTCGTCCATATCCATTTTCTCCCTTATACACACACACCAAGTGCATGCCCTTTCCCTACATGAATTTTTTCCTTCTTTTTGAGGGGTTTTGCTTGTTTTAGATAATTCGCTAGGTTCCTTTCAGTTTTGCCCAGCCTTGAAGGTAGGCTAGTTCATGCCACTCACTCTCGCGCTGGCAGTGTTTGCTTACAGTCAGAGTGCAATTGCTACTTTTTCTCAGTTTAGTCCAAGTCAATAGATATACACCGGCATTCCTTAACTCGTGTGATTCTTTTCTTCTTTCTTGGGGGCTGAAGCTCGGGGCAATTGAGTGTAACAGTCATGGAGGTAAATTTCTTGGGCTTGCAGAAGGAACAAGACTGGAAGGAGCCTTCTTCTTTACGGACATGCCTGGGGATGTAGAAGGAATTGCACTGGCCATAGCAGAACCTGTTGATTATGGTACGACTGTTGCAGCCTTCTTCATGGATAGTTTGTTTGAGGGGTTGGGTTTTACACCAATCCCGCTTTAGGTACTTGCGCTCAGTGATGTGCAGCGCCTCCTGACTAGACTCCAGCACCTCTTCAGCAGGCATCGAGGTGCCTTTTCCTCGCTCTCGATGCCTGGAGCCTGACTGCTGCTGTGTCTGCACTTGCTCTGAATCATTGGGCTGATCCTTGACAGGAGGAGGGATAGCACCTTGAGATCCACGATTCCTCTTTCTCCCTTCAGCTGTTGGTAGCAGAAATCCCATCAGCAGGAACAAGGCACTGATGGCATACAGTGTGCGGACCATCCTGTATGAAGGAAGTTGAGGAAAGAAAGCACAGTTGTGGATTTCACGTATCAACAGAAGACAGGTATGCAGTAAATTTTCAGTTCCATAAAAGAAATGTGTGCACACACACACTTATGAAAAATAAGCATTCAAGCCTGTACAAGCTGAAAAGCTGTTCCCAAATTACCAAGTGATAAAAGCTTTCAAATAGAGTTATTGGAAGTCAGAGGCTAAAGTAAGCCCAAACAGAATTTTTTTTGTGTATCCTCCATTTTTTTGAGCTCCTTTCTCCATGTGCATTACCCTCATTCTCATTCCCTTCTTATAGCTCACTGACACATAGGAAGATTACTCCTGACTTACAATGGTGGAAGAACAAATTTTATATTACACAAGGATTCATTGATATGACACAGCTATCTACAATACCAGAGGGCTAAAGTCTTCGTCTCATCAGACATAGCCTAGATTCGTGTTCCTTCATCAGACTCAGAAACTTTTTACAGCTTCTTGTATGATGTACATCCAGTATATAATGTATATGCTGTTTACACCTGTTGCCTGTTTTACAGCTTCCCAACCTCTGTCACACTGCACCTCTAAAGGGGTCCAGTACATCTGAGTGTAATGATGCTTAAGCTGAGAGATGTGCAACAAGTCAGGCAACTAACATAAAAGAATATTTAGGTACAGGTTAAAAGAGATGCATCTATGATTTCAAACTACGTCTTCTCGCACATTACTCTGAATCCTTGACAGAAGTAATACAGATGCCATCACAGTGCTAAGAATTTTTCAGATTCTTAAATTTTATTCATTTTACACAGAATGATGTTGTAGGAGGACAGCAGAATTTTTTATATGACATTAAATATCATAGAGTTTGTGCACACAAAAAAAGACCACTTCAGGAAGTGCAGTTAAGTGGAGTCCTTCAAAACTGTATGGCTGCTCCAAACCTAATAATTGCTTAGGAAAAGCCTTTCTTTCCTCCCTTATTCTACCGTTTCTGCGGCTTCCCATATCTCCGAGTTCTTGAGGCTATTCAGGCAGCTTAAACCACCAACCCGCACAGAAGAAACTCATCAGCATCACACTTCCCCCTTTCAGAAGTACCATGGTCCATGGTCTCCAAGATTTTTCTGAAAGGAGCTATGTGGTAGCACGACAAACAGATGAGGGAGTAAGTCTTGGAGGGACCCTCCCCACGGGAGCTTGGAAGACGGCACCAGAAATGAGCAACTCCTTGCAAAAAAAACCTGTAAAACACTAAAACTATGAAGAGGTACAGGCATTAAAAAGGGAAAGGACTGTGAAAAAAATGCTGAGGAACTCAGTGTTTTCTACCTGCTTGGAGTGCTGCAGCTGTATCCCTTATTTGACTTGCTTTATCAGTATGGAAAAAATCAGTGTTTGAATTGAAGAGTCCTGGTTGTGTTACTACCCGAGAAACATGTGA
This sequence comes from Eulacestoma nigropectus, assembly GCA_013397775.1. Lineage (NCBI taxonomy): Eukaryota > Metazoa > Chordata > Aves > Passeriformes > Eulacestoma > Eulacestoma nigropectus. The sequence continues at coordinate 1,154,157 of VZTE01005847.1, read as the reverse complement.
AAAAGGACACTGTCCTAGATGGCTTTATCCCCTCTGCCTGAGACCACACAACTAGGCAGGAAAGCAGCCAAATGCCAGTGCTGTGAGGGCCACCTAGAGACTCAGCAGAGACTCAGGGTAAGTACAATTTGCTGTAAAAGATAACTGCGAATTTCTCAGTTATTAGGTCTTTTCAGCCACATGGAGAAAATAAGTGTTACGCTGTTTAAACAGCCTTTCTCATCAAATGGATTGGGAGAGGAATTCCTGAAGTAGAAAAGTGTCTTAGGGGGTTCCATTATATTCAAGGAGTTGCTTGTGGATCTAATACTTTTAGTGTTTGTCAACCAAGTGTTAGAGCACCTAGAATTCCTAATACAGCATAGATGTATGCATTCATTTCAGTAATTTATGTTTGTGCACCAGCATGTCCTATGTTTGGCAGAAGCTTCTTGTTTCAAGGAAGGGGTGTAAGAATGACACTATTGCTGACTCCAACAGACAATTTGGAAGGGCTGCTGTTAGTATCTAAATGAAATATGGTATGGAACTCACAATTTTAATAACCTTAAAGCTTTGACATAGAAAAAAATTAGTTGGGAATTCCAATTAAAGAATAATGCAGCATAATTTCAAGTGTCAGCCTGGACTTCACATTTGCTGGTTTTTTCTCATCTCTATTAAAACCTGAATGTTATTGAAACATGTTTCATTTTAATTTTGTCTTAAAAATAAGTTTTAAAAGAATTATAAACTATTGCTTATTTCCTCAAGAGATCAGAATGATTTCTTCCAAAACTATTCCTATTTCTCTGGCGACTGTCTAGTCACCAGTATTTCAATATGCACTTTATTGACTCAACATGGTGCCAGAATCTTAAAAGGGAAAAAAAAAAAAGTAATTGCATGAAGTTGAAAATAAATTGCTAGGTTGTAAGCAGTGCCAGAAAACTTCAGGTGTTTATTTTATTTAGTGTCCCACAACTTGGATGAGGTGCCACCAACATGAATATTCCTGGACTACTTTTATTTTTAAAAATTATTACCTCCACATTGTTTTCTTTCCTTTTTTTTTTCCCCCACAGAAGTACAATCAATGACACAGCAAGGTCTAGTCCTATGAAAATGAGGTGTACTTTGGGATGGAAATTTAGGGGAAATTTCATGGTAATATTTACTGTTGTATGGTCTGTGTCCCAGATTCATGCAACTTTATTAAGCACATGCTTACCCCTATGGAAATGCAAGCATGTGTTTCAATGTAATCCTAAACTGGGAGGAAGGTAATTTTTCACTGGGTTGGTTTCCAGCCTTAAAGGTGGAAGCTGCATTACATGCTCATAAAAGAAATTGTAACTCAAATGAAAATTAGCCACTCAGCAGAAACATTTGTTATGGTCACCTCCAAAACACACATCTAAAAGTAAAAGTAATCCAATCATTTAGGGATAAATACAGGTTAAATACAGAAGGGGCTGTGTGAACTTCAAGATCTCCACAGCAGCTAAGCAGGATCCTTTTTTAATAATAACTGATTAAACATTTATTTTAAAATTAAGATTTTAATTTTTTAAATGCAAAATACAAAGGAAAATGAGGTGGTATGCCTCAGGAAGGAAAGCAGCCAAAATGCAGTGCGGGCACCTTGTACCACCTCCGGTCCCAGGGCAATGCATTTGCTTATGAGAGAAGATGACACCTTTGCTTCCATTAGGAAGTGAAGTGGTTCATCTATCCATGAGTTAGCAGTTGTCAATGTTTCCTTAACAGGGTTTTCTATTACTGAAAGAAGTAGAACACAGAAGAAGACAGTAGAAGTAACTAAAATCAGTGTTACCATACCCAAACTTTTACTGAAATCTCTCCTGAAATAAATGCTTTTTCTCCTCATTACGGTCATAATTCTGCAGAAGTGATAGCTCTGGAGCTGTGAGAATCAGGCTGGAAAAGCTTATATTCTACATTTCTGCAAAATTTTCATTTCTTGGTACTAACTGGCTCTTACACTGGCATAACCAGAAATCCTTTTGAAAATTCATTTGAGAATCCTTTGAACAAACAGATGACCATAACCAAAATGATCAATTCCCTCTGATTTCATTCCGATCCAGAGAGATACAACAGAATTAATATTTACTTTTTAAAAGTAACACAATAGTCCAAAACACTATTCTTTCCATATTTCACTGCTGAGTTCCACTTTTCATCATCTGTAATCTCTTAGTCCTAAAGCCAAAAGAAGTTTTATTGCTGACTTCAAACAGGAGCAGAATTGGGCCCTAACATTCATATCATTTCTCATATGGTTTATCTAGACCCTGAGATCTCATCATCTAAGAAATTAAGGAGATTAAGAAATGTGTGGATTAATACTAGCACCTATAGGGAGAGAAATGTAAATGCTTTCGGGTTTACTATTTCATACAATTAAGCTGTAATTTTTTCATTTATACATTTTCTGCAATGCATTAAGGATCTCCACATGGTAGTTCATAGACAGCATTTCCCTATGAGTTCACAGGCAGAGTCAGAAAGTTACTAATAACATTTTTAGCACAAGCAACAACTTGTTTAAAAGATCTGGATGAAAATCTGGTTGAAATATACGGCAAAATTGTCACAGACCTTAACAGGCCTGTAACTTCATCTGTAAACCACTTTTACTAGGAAAACATTAGGATGAGCCATATATTCCTGTCCTTCACAGAAAATATGAAAAATAATCTGACGAAGAACTAAAAAAAAAATAAACAATTATCTGGTGGACTTCAAATACAAGCCAAAGAAAGATACAAAACACAATCCCTTTGACTACTGCAAAAATAGAAGTGGTTTATGTCCCGAAGGATCTGAATAATTTTATGCTTCACATATTACATCTGAATTACAAAAACACTCTTATGTAATGTTTTCATAGTTCACAGATCTGTATTTTTAAATATTAAAAAAAAAGGCATGGTAATGACAGTTTCCAGAGAACTGTTTTTTTCTTCTGAAATCAAGACAGCAAAACTAACATCTGTGTTTTGTAGAATTTGGATATATTTACATTTCAGAAAATTTCTTCTTGAGAGTCATAGAGATGGGGGGTTTGAGACATATAATGAGTGTAGGCAGCAATTTTAAAACAAACCAACCCTTGAAACCTTGAGAATTCCCCGTTTAAGAAAGTATTTTTCTGCAGGACATCCTATGGGACTCCAAGGAAGCTGAACATCATGGTGGGCATGGCTGGTACCAAACCCGAGTTTGCCTTGCCTGAAGATGCCCGCGCAGCCTGACAGCTCCCAGCTTCCCAGCGCCAAACTCCCGTCAGACACATTTGTTCACGGAGCCCTAAAACAACTGGAATAGCTTTGCTTCTCTCTCTGCACCGTCGTGCGTGCTGAAAAAGAGAGAGTCTTCAGCAGAAACTACTCATTTCTGGGTAGCATTGCCGAGAGAAAAATATAAATGCTTTAGCACAGCTTGGCCCTGAATGCTAAAGAAGAGCAGAGAGCTACGGGCATCGGTGCCTTTTATTACACACAGACCCAGCGCACGCTCGTTGGTTATTCCCTGGCTCGCTGTGTGCAGAGAGGAGCGGGGCAGGAGCGAAACGCTTCTCCAGCTCACGGGTCACTGGGCTGGGCTTAGAGGCAGCTGAGGTTGGGGCGCCACTGGCACTGCACCCGCAAATCTCCGCTCACAAAGCGCGTGACTGAACCCCGCGTCCTGTCAGCAGCACGGAGAGCCAAACGCACTCTGGTGCCTGAGAGCCCCCATCTATGCAAAAGGAGGTTTCATCAGCGCTGCATCTCAGCCCTGATGACCGAAACGGGCTTCGCCTGCCGTTCTTTCACCGAGAGGAGCCACGAGTGGGACACCAGGAGCGAGGCTGCAGCTGATGGCCGGGGATGGACGTTACAGGTCAGCACAGCGGGCCGGGGCCGCGCACCTTCCCAGCCCCGCATGGCCGCCGGGCAGGAGGGCCCCGCCGCACCCCGCAAGCCGCGGTACGACGGGGCTGTGGCTGAGCGTAGCCTGCCTGTGCCGCGGGGATCGCCGGCGGCCGTCAGGGCAGAGAGGCCGCACGCTTGCTTTGGCTTGGCATGGCCGGGAGCGACTCGGCCCGGCTTCCCGGGGTCGCGGACGCTCCTCGCGGCGGCGGGCGACACCGACCGGCTCTTCCCACGGGGCAGGGCCGCCGTCTATGTTAACCCAACGGAGGACGAACTCTCCGAAGTGACTGCCAAGCCCGCGAGGGATCGTACTGAAACGGACGGGGCAAGCAAGCAGGCGCCTTCAGGAGGGAAAGTCGCGCCGCTCGCCCCGGGCCGAGAGGAGCGCGGCCCGTCCGCGCCCGCGGAGCCGCACGGGCCGGCGCGCTGCAGGGAGGTCACCGCGGCCTGGCCGAGGGGCCTGTCAGCGGGGGTAAGGGGAGGGGTGGCCGACGGACGCACGGAGCCGTCCGCTCGACAAAACTCCCGCGGCTCCGAGTCAGGTGGGAGGGCTGGGCGGAGAGGCGGTGGAGGTCGCCGAGCGCAGCGGTGGAGCCGCGTCCCGTCTGGTCCGGTCCGGTCCGGTCCCGCCCGAGGCCGCGCGGCGCTGCCCACGGGACCCGACCCCGCTGGCACACACCGAGTCCCCCGGGCGGCACGTACCCCGCCCCGGGAGCTCCTGAGGTACCAGGAGCACGATCCTCCGAGAGGCGGGCCAGGACAGAGCCGCGGGCTGAGCGGCCTCGTAGAGGGCAGCTCGGCGGGAAGGGACAGGATGGGATGAGATGGGATGGGGCTGGCACCTGGGGATCTGCCCCCGCCCCACTCCGTGTAGAGGCCGGGCCGGGATTTTTCCGTGTCTCGGGTGGGCGCCGAATCCAATTTGTCGGGAGTGATGCTGTAGGCGGAGATGAGAGGCAGAGCTAACGGGGCTTTTGCAGTCCCCGTCCTTGTCAGGGGAAAGAGACGTAACGGCACCCTAATCACCAGCACTGCGGCGGAAAGGTCGGCGCGCCTCACTCCCGCTGACGGGAGGGACCGGCGTCACCCCCTGCAAAACCGAGACGCCTCGGAGTTTTGCTAGACACCGGTGAACGGCTCCTTCCCTTGCCCCTCCCTGAAGGTAGGATAGAGAGCTTAAAATTTTGTCTCCCACACAGACTGGCCGAACTCCGCAGCTGCCGGACCCGTTTGCGTCCCCGCTGTGAGTGCGCTCAGCGCGGCGCGTCCCAGCGCGTCCCGGCTCACCTGCGCGGCGGCGGCTCCTCGGCGGGGCTCGGCTCGGCGGCGGTGGCTCCTCGGCGAGGCCTGGGGCTCTGCGAGGCTCTGCCCGGCTGCTCACTCGGTGGAGAGGGTGGTGTGGGAGCCCGGAGCTGCCCGGGAGTCCATAGAGAGAGAGAGTCTCGGATCCTGCCTACAAATTGCCGCAGCGCCGGGCTGTCTCCCATTTAAATGTCTGCCAGCTGAGATCTGCTCTCCAAGCCCCTCCAGATCATTGGACAAGCGCCTCCAAAAGCGCGTTATCCGCCCCTTTTAACACTTCCATAAACTTCCACCAGGGAAAGCTTTCAGTCATCCAGATAAACACTCGACTACTTTCCTGTCTTCAGAGAATCGGTGCTAAAGGTCACCACCCCAAGGAATTGTTCCTGGAATGCACAGAAAATTCACATTTTCCATCCCCATTAAAGTATGACAGTTAAGAAGAATTAAATCCTCCCCCCTCCCACCGCCTCCGCCGTCCTTCCGTGCACGCTGGGTGCTTCCCTGCCCATGAGCGGGCCGGGCGGGTGGGCCCGCTGCGGGGAGCTCCTGGCCGGCCTGCCTTGGCCGGGAGGAAGGCAGCCACCTTTGCGGCCCTCCCTCTTACAAACTGGCTTTCTGCAGTATGCCGAGTTTCGCAGCTTTGGAAAAAAAAACCTCTGTGGTAATGTCTGTGTGCAGAGGGTGTTAAAACCGTGGCTCCCGATCCGCAGCCCTGCGCTCACGGCTCTGTATCAGTGAGGGGGGTTTTTTTGCATGGGGGGGG
>VZTE01005847.1:1095107-1134611 GCA_013397775.1 Eulacestoma nigropectus | reverse complement strand
TTTTTTTTTTTTTTTTTGAATCAATATGGGACTAGCCAATCCCAGTACAGAAAGACAACTCTACTATGAAACTGAAATTAGAATAATGAATCTCATTATCATGATGCAATAGCCATATTTTCTTAAAATTTCACAATAGTACTGCTGAGTGTTCCTGGTGAAGTACTCAAGCTACCTGATGAACTCAGCAGACAGCTGCTCGCCACCACGCACTTGACTTGTTCCAGCAGACAGTTCCTGTAAGACACATCATGGTTTTGCGCAGTTTAAAGATTTTTATTTTTTTCTTTGCTTGCTTTTAAGGACAAAACCAGGTCTGAATTGTGGTATTTTTCCTTTGCCTGTACTGTGCAGATCTACCATACACAGGAGGGCAGCTTCTCTGGCCGCATGCAGTCTGCAGGCAGCCTGCCGGGTATCCCTGTTCTGGCCAGTTTGCAGTGCTGGATTTCACATCCCCACACAGGGTTGTAGTGACCTGAAGCGCTTCACAGAATTACATGTGCAATTACTGATACTACTAAACAAGCAATGCTTCTTTGCCCCTCCCTTTTCAAGCCCCCTATTTACTGTACAAACCTTCTTTTATTATGCACTGGTCCTTAATAACAGCTTAAAAAACAAAATAAATTGCCATCATGGTTGTTTCATTTTTGTGATTAAAATGGATTTTACTGGAGCTATAAGGATGGAATGCAGCTCAGATGACCTCAGAAGTATTGATAAAACAGTCAAGTAACTTAAGAAACACCAATTTCTTAGGAATAGCAATCTAGCTTCCAAACACCTGGAAGCCTTGTAGCTACACCAGTGGCTGACAGCAGGGTTAGATGGAAGGAATGACCATTTCACACACTCTGGGCCACTGGGCATCAAGAGGTTTTCATGCCAGATTTATGCCATGATATAAATGGACTCTGTTGGTTTTGGAGCAACCTTTGTAACTTTGCAGCTTTCAATAGCTGTGTGAAGACTAAGCAGGAGTGCAGAGAAAAACAGTAAGCTTAAGATGCAGAGAATACAGTTCTGTCACATGAACAGCTAGATTGTTCCCATCCTGTTCCAGCCACTGGAAGCCAACGGAGCTCTGTGATTCATAGAAATTCCTCATTTTTGTGTCATGTGTGAGTATAAACCCCACTTCATGACATATTATTCAGTTTTCTCTTCAAGATTTTTTTAAAAAAGGAAATATGATGAAAGACACAATAGTCCATTCCAAAACATTACAGAATTTTGCAATCTACCCCTAAATGGCTTGAGAGGGCCAATTCTCTACATACATAACTTATTACAAATTACTAAGTGATGGGACAAAAAAAGCAAATGCCATTGACAGTCATATTTGTGCCATCCTGTTAACTTTAATTTTATGTAGCTAGAAGCCTTAGTTTCTTATTGTTTCTTTTTTCTAAGAGGTCATAATTATTTTACTGTGTCTTTCTACAGGATGGGAAAGGAAACTACTTTTTTTTGCACAGATTTGTAATATTAGCTGTTAGCTAATGCTGTTTTCCATAATTCCAATGCTGCATTCACATGGCTTGAAATACTCAGGTGTATTCTCATCATTTAGAAAGAGAAAACCCTGGAATATAAAGTTCTTCAATCTCCTAGGGTCAAGAAGGCAATTTAAGCTTCCCGGAACAATTTCAAGAGCAACGATAGCTACCAGTGTTATTAGAGTAGCATAGTTTTTCAGAAGATCAACTGTAATGACCTTCATATCCTGGATTTAGATTCAGAGGTTGTTGACACAACCTTATTAACACAGTCAAATGTCTCCATCTTCACTTATTATAAGCCCCAGAAGCATAATTTAACAACACTATAATGCACAAATGCTGCAGTTACTAAGACAAAGAACAGCAGGGGAGATTAATTTTCACATAACACTTCCATTGATAAGGGAGGAAGATGTTCAAGTGTTCAGGAAAGCTGTGGGCATGGAATGATCAAAACTAAGAGAAAAATATTCTAGTGAATACAGTCAAAAAGCAGTTCTTTAATTTTTAAATTTGCACAGCAATAACAGAGACAAATGAGCCTCTGAAGTATTTTGGAAAATGTCACTTTGATAATCTTGTAGATTGCTTAAATGTTTATTAAAATGGACCAAAAGCCAAAATTCTCTGCGTAAAATAAATACTTTGTCTTTGCTAAGTAACAATATTTGTGAACAAAACATAAAACTATAATTTTCATGTGTCAAACATAGTAACATTTAAGATGAAATGTTGGAGTCAGACTTGGCTTTTTTTTCATCTTCCTATTTACAAGCTTCTCATTAAGACCATTTACCTCACATTAGCTATCAAAATGACTAACATTTTTTAAGTTTGCTCCATGTCTAAAATAAAAACAACAGAAATGTCCTTTTACCGTAACTTAACAAAAAGCAGAACCCTATTTTTATCATCTAGGAGAACATACTGTTATAAATACAGCTGGTTTTCATCTACAATTATATAAATAATAAGCATGCTGCCATTCACAAGGATTTTAATAGATGATTATATATAAGCAACATCATGATGTAGAAGAGGATGGCATGAGTTTTTTTATCTTTCCTTTTTATTGTATTTATTTAGGACCTTTGTCTTCGTCTGAAAATTGTGGAACAGACTTCTTTGCTACAACATTATCCAGTCGCTGTCCTTGCAGATACGGGTTCACACTCTGAAAAATTTAAAAATTATTTAAACTTATTAGAAATAGGGAAACAGATAAAAGGTAACTAGGATTAGTAAACATATTTATGTATTTCTTATCTGTCAGATATTTGCAGACTTGGGGAAAAAAAATTGCTTCTAGGGATTAAATCTAAAAGTCAGTCAGTGTTTTGTCTCTAGTTTTTTTTTTTTGTGCAAGAATTTAATTCAATCCAAGGAAAGGAATACAAGTGAAGGAGGACTACCAAGAATATAGAACAATCTGAATTAAACACTACCTTTTCACTCCACTCCTCCTTTCCTCAGGTCAGCAGAGAAGCAGCAGCAGTTCTAACTCCCTAATTCTTGAGGCAGGACAGAACTTGCTAGAGAAGTACAGGTAAGGTTTAGCTTAAATCACTAGCCCCTGAGGGACATTGTGCTGGGATACAGATTAGAGACCACAATACCATTTTGACCAAAGCCTCTTCTTCAGCCTGTCTCCTCTCCAGGAAACCCCTCCTTGCTTCCTCTCTTGATGCTGAGATAAAAAACTGCTGGCAAAGAAGCAGAGCCAAACAAGGTTTTGGCATAGAAAATAGTTCTCATACCACTGCCAGAACAAGGGAATGCTGGAAAGAAGATTCCCAGAGAGGGTTTAACTTCGCTTTGCACCATGCAAGCAGTACAATGTGAGGCTGAAGATGAACAGATCCTGTCTCAAAACTGCTTGGAGATCATAGATGGAGTAACGTAGAAAGCCATGCCTGAATTTTATCTACACCAATGGAATAAAATGTATTTACTGTATTTGGAAGTGGCAAGCAGTTTAGTGGAGCTTCAGTATTAAGCATCATTTACACCTGCTTTCTCATGTATTACAGCGTCAATGTAAGCAAAATTCAAGTATATATTGTCTCCTTCACACAGATACAGACAAAAAGTCTAGTGTGAACATTTTTGATGCTAATAAAAATTGTTTGCCTAAGGACAAACTTCGGAGGAATGCGAATTTTCCAGTATCTCCTGATTCTTGTCAGGCTAACTGTGTCACAGAAATTACTTTTCTTAAGATATTTCTGTGATTCTTTCACCAAAACTTAAGAATTTTGAAAAAAAAAAAAATAAAGGCATTCAGAATGGGCATATTTATTTTCAGCTATCCCAAGTATTTCTCAAATCTCTGGAAAACATTTGGGGTTTATCTGTCTTCAAGTTTAAGGCCTTGGATTTCTCCAGATTTGTGGATGCTATCATTAATACTTAGTCATAGCACAGAGCAGCCCTTTTGCTTACTTCTATTGGGTTTTGGGTGTTTTGCCTGCTGCAAGCGAAAACAAAAATATTAAGAACCAGAAATGAATGTGGAAAAATCTTAGAAAATAAACTAACTCCAATGCTTTAAATTGTTAGAAATAAGACATATGTAAATGATTTGTTTGTGTTTGTTTAAAGAAGTTCTGTTTAATGTTAATTTAGTCAAATTCAACTGTTGCATAAACTTCTAGGAATTATTTGAAGATTCCTAGGAAGATTAATTGGTCTGTTTTTTGGAATGGTACTTGCTTGCTACTTTTTGAAATAAAATAGAAGAGAATGAGACTACATAAAATTTTGAATCCTTCTTAACCAACAAAAGAAAACGCAAAATATAATGCAAAATACTTTGGCTGCTTTGACTAAAATATGTCTAAATCCTATGCAGCTGTGCAGAATTCAAAGTAATGCAAGTTCCTGAGCACCTCTGTACACAGCTCTGAGCCCACGGCAACTTAGTGATCACAGAAGTGGTTCTGACACTTCTGGACAGGGCTGTCTGCAAGCATAGAATTTTAAAAAGGGGGAGAATTGCTGATTAAAATTAGACATCACTGTAAACCTCTCTGTCTTGCACAGCGAGTGCTGCGAAGAAACTAACAGAGCAGCAAATGGTGAATACATGCCTTTGCTATATACACTGATTATGTGTATGTATGCTTGCATGTGTGCTTATATAGGTACATATAAATACATGAATATACACATGTGCTTAGAGTAGGTGGTTTTCTAGACTCCAGTAGCGCTTCTCTGACTGTGTCACTATAGCCCTGTATAGACACAACAGGGTTACTACGTACACTGTTACACAGGACTTGGTTTAGCCACAAATGGGGACATTCAGATGCAAAAGATCAATCTGTTGCCAGGTCTCAAAACTATGTCTGTGCAGAAAGGCATGGAGGAGTGGAAGGGAGCACAAAAGGCAGGAGGGGTATCCAGTGGACTTTTTGATTTCCTGAAAAATACACTCCGCTGCTGACAGGTCTAGGTTACCCTTCTGCTGATAAAGTGAAAATTCTGAATTGTTCATTGAAGAATTAGTAATCATTACACTATTACTTTGAAATAATTTAAATTCTAATGAATTTAGCATTAAGTGACATGTCGCTGCTAGGAAAATAAAGCTGCTGTAAAGCAATTCACCTTCAAAATTCTGGGCTACCCCTGTCCATGTAGCTGTCAAGTGTCTCCAGCTAGTATTTCTTTTGTATCCAATTATGTCAGTCAGCACAGACAGCAAGTGTTCTTTTTTTTTTCCCTCATGTATATTTTGTATGAATTCCACTTTAACATGCTGTTCTAGCTACTAAAAAATACTCTGCTGAACTATTTCCAGAGTAAATTCTGCTTACTTAAAAATTAAAGTCAGGTGGCTACCCTTTTTTCCTTTTCAACTAACAAACTCAAAAATCAAATGTAAGCACGAGGCAGATACTAAGCTCGGTCAGATCATTAACTTATGGTCGAAGTGTCAACTGCCAATGATGTCTGAATCAGGAAGAAATCAACTCATCTTCTCCCTTTCTAGCAAGGAGTTAAATTTTGAGAGTTAAATAAATAAATCATCTTCACTTATGCTTGTTATTTTAAATTATATTTTCTTCATCTACAATATAAACTGTGCTGTCATATTTTGAAAAGCTACTTTCTGGCAGAGAGCTAGACTTTTCCTTTTTGTAAAAATAATACACCAGCAGTAAAACTAAAGACATAGACTCTGCCCGAAAGTGATGATTTTTTTTTAATAAAAGAAAGGCTGACGCTACCACAAAAGAGAGTAGTGAGGCAGACCGTGCAGAATCTGTCTATGTGCACTGCCTTCCTTGTTACAGGAGCAGAACAACGAGAACCCATTCATCTTTGTCTTTCAAGCAAGTGGGACACAGAGATAGGAGTTTCATCTGAGGTAGATCAGATAAAGAACCACCTCTAGTGTTATTTACACCCAAAACCATATTCACACGCATAGATAGTGGTAATTAAATTTACTAATATTTTTGGTAGGAAATCTCAGATCCTGTTTTAGAGATATTTAAATAATTTTTAATGGTTTTAAGCAATCAATTAAGGATCGATTTTAAAACACAGATAATATGAAGTTTTGTAGTGTTCTACACTTAAGTGCATCTTCTAAAAGTAAGAGGCTTTTTAGAGAATCTTGCACCCAGTGTTCAGTCCTGATGCCGGCTGTAGTAGTTTATCACAGAGAGTCCCTGACTTTACACATAATCTAAAGTATAATACGAATGCATTAGACTAACTGCTCATTTCAACAATATGATTTTAATTTTTTTTAGGTCTCTAGATTATATAGGGGCTGTAAAATATTCCAATAGTTACCCTCTTTCTTCTTTTTGGACCACCATTGATTTTCTCAAAGAGTAAACTCTTGCTCTGGAAGGGAAAAAAAACCAACACAGCCATCAAATCCATTACACTCTTCTTTTAAAATACTACTTTTGCTGTTAAATAATAGCAAGTCTAGAGGAGTGTGTAGTTTTATGGGAGAAATAAACCACAAATAAATATTTGTATATTCCTGCTAATATTTGCAGTTCTTCAGGGGCAGTCACAGCCTTATCAATAATTTAAAAGCCAGTAATTTTCCACTATTTTATCCCCCGTGTTTAGGCAATAAGTGCTTTAAAGTATTGTTGGTATAGTCTGGATGTTCCCCATCATATGATACATGGTATAAATGCATATATACTTTTTTTTTTAAGAAAAAGCAGAAGGAAAAAGAAAAATAAGAATGAGAGGGAGAGGTAGTAGGAGTCCTGCCTCTGGTATATCTTTCTATACATTTGAGGTGACACAAGAATAGGAGCAAAAAATACTTGCTTTACAAGGGATTTTCTAATTCCTTTTAAAAACAGAAATAGGCGTCATTCCTACTGTTTTGTTGTCTTCGCTTATTCCCTTCCAGATATCAACACTTCCCAGTGCAAAGTTCTGCTGAAAGGAGTTCAGCGCCAACTCTTCCTTTGTTTAAGTACTGCCCTCAATAAAGTTTCTAAAAACCATTTGGTCTATAACATTTTTAATGGCAAACCTTTTAAAAACTGCCAGAAACATCTTGGCAGAAGAGAAAGTTATGATGATGAGAAAAGAAAAAAGAAAAAAAGACCAACACAAAAAACCCCCTCTGACCATAGTTTACATAAGTGCATCCACATATTGTTGTATTTCTTATAAGTAGTGAATTCTAATAAAGTCTGGAATAACACACACATGTTCAACACATTTTGTTTCAATTCTGTGTTATGAAGAAAACCAAAACCAAACCCTAACCTGAAAATGGAAGGAGAGAAGAATTACATGTATAAAAGCAGAAGACTATATAAACAAGGCCATTAATTCTGCTATAAACAACTGACCTAACATTGATTATATAAATAGAAAGTGTAATTCTAGCACGAGACAAATTCAGCAAACACTTCTAACTCTCTGTGCAGCCTTGATATGAGAAAAAACAAACATTTTCAAGTGTTACAATGAAATCTGCCAAAATTGTCTGTTTTGCACTTCTTGTGTTCATTAAACCTCAAATTCACAAGGCCTATCTCTTGTCCAACCTCAGTTATTTTGTCTGAGCTGCTCCAAAAGGGAACAGAGATGAATCTGGCCAAGGGGGACATTCTTGGCTAGTCATTTATGCGAGCTCACTTCAGGAAAACTTAAATTTAACATTTTAAAGAAACTAAAGGATGCATGAATTATTCTCCTTAGGAAACAATGCACCACCAAAGCCTCTCTTTGTAAAAACTATTTGTCCTTATACTTTCATGAGAGAAAAAAAGAGTGTTTCTGAAATAAAAAGAACTCCATGGACTACTGGAGCTAGCATTTCTGTCATTCTGAAAAATTCCTTACAATTGAACTGTTCCTGCTTAAGGAAATCATATTTTGTTTAGTCTGCTTGGGAATGTTTTAAGACGCAAAGTACTACTGTAGCATTATGTGGAGTACAAAGCAAATATGATTATGGAGCATGAGCTAAGAACATATTTGTATGATAACAGCAATCCCAAAAATATGTTCCACTGCGTAATGTCCTGACCTCATCAGCCACCAAAATTTGCCCATGAAGTGTTCATCCTTCACCGAGAGGTTGTTAGGAATGAAGGCACAGAGTTTCTTTAGTTAGATATACCTCATCTAGAGACATGCTGCATGTGATTTGCTACTTTTCCCTCACTCCTGGAGCTTCCTTTGCAACCTTTTGGCTACTTGGATTAGAGTACTACAGGTTGGGATTTGGGTGGAAAAAAATCAGAACTTAAAATGCTTACAACCAACAAAATATATAAGTGGTTTTTAGATTTGGTTGCAAATTGTGTATTGTAAGTTATCTTTGTGCAAGTCTCTCTGGATGTGAACAACACTTCTTCAAATCATCTAAAGAGCCAATTTACAAGATGTAAGAAAGGCATACTAAGAAGGTATCTGTGTCCTGTAAGGAAAAGTCTGAACTGGGGAAAAAACCCCTGAAATCTTAGAAACTATAGTTGTACACAAGGATAGAAAACTCCAAAAGTCACTCATCCTACTATTTCCACTGTCCCCTCTATGTTTTCCATGTATGAGGAGAGGGGAGGAGGGTATAAGCCGTGGGTCTCACTCTATAAACAGTGTCTGTTCCTGCCTGAGACTTCTCACAGGTCAGCATATTGATACATGGGGAGTTGTCCCAAAGACAGAAAAATTCTTCCTCTTTCTTCCCACTCCTAACCCAGTATATATTTATTATGATTTATATATTTATATCTGCAGATGTATTAGCAGTATTTACACATAATATTTATCATCTACATACTTACACACTTTGCTGCATGTGACAGCTTCTAGACTTGCTTGACCCTTATAAAATGTGTCTGTTATTCACAAGATACTGCAGAGGTCCCACAGCTTTGCAAGCATGATAGTCTGTCAACAAAACAAGCCAATCAACCTGTTTCTGTGCCATTAGGACAAGCAGGTCCTTTTTTTCTGACCTGCTAATGTAGTTTGGGTTTTTCTGTGGTTACACTAAGGAATGCATGTTGGCTCCTGGAAAGGACAAGTCACTGGGAACTGCAACATTTCCTCAACCACACAGTGGTAGGAAAAGGTTGGGAAGAGCTGAGAGCACATGCCAGCCTCCACAGGTCCAGGAGATGCCAGCTGCAAGAGCTGCAGGTGGTGCTGACAGCCTAGTGCCCACACAGCTCACAGGAGCTGGTGGAAACAGTCTGTAAACACACAGCTGTCACAGCCCCTGGGCATCTGGTCCTGGGCTCTTTGACAGGAGAAGCAGGAACAAACTGTTGTGGGCAGAGGGAATTTTAAGGGCTGGGGGCAGTGGGAGGATGAGGATGCACGCAGTTACCTGCTGGGCAGCCCACAGCCAGCTGTGTTGGTCATTTACAACTTAATGCAGACAACAGTGAGTGCCCTAAAAATCTGATCTACTTCAGCCCTCCTTTATAAGATCTCAAACAGCTAATTTTTAGAGCTCTTACCTGAATTTTCCAGAGAATTAAAAATAATGAAGCCAGCCACAAAAAGATCCCACTGTATTTATGTATTTACCATGTAGTAATATGCAGTTAGGAGATGATTGGGGCTGTTCCCCTGGATCTCGGCAGAACATTTGCTCATGCACATGACCAGCTGTTTCATCTCTAATTAAAAAGATCAGGAGTTGGCTAAGCTGCAGCTAGATATGATTACTGTTTAGTACCTAAGAGTGTTTTAATCCATACATGAGCAGCTTTTTCCCCTGAATTAGTAGTGATGGATGGAGATACAAAAAAAGTCCAGGATTCACTAACAATTTACTGTCATTTATTAAGTATGTATGTTGCTGATGACAACACAGTATGTACGTTTGATTCTGAAATACTGCTGAAGGCTAAAGATTTACAGAAGTGCTTTTGTAGTCTTCAGAATGGTATTATGAAAGTAAAGTACTTATGAATAATAAGAAAACTAACAGCCTTATCTGGCATAAATAAGAAAGTTCACCATCTGGTGTTTTTTAAATGAAAACCTTTGATGGTAATTACTTAGAATGCAACAAGTTTCCAAAATTTGGATTTTTTGCATGATTCTCTCCAGAAATTTAGCACCCGCATAAGTAATTAAGACTATAAATCTTAAACTGGTTTGATTATGAAGATGAATCACTGTCTCAAAATTACAGCAGGACAAGAGACTGCCAAACATGTCCATTTATCGATACATGCTTACAGAGCACTGGTTTAGTGCAATCTTAAGTGAAGTGTTATAACAATGTAAAATGAGATTTCATTATTTGCTCTACAAGCATAAATTATGATCACTGTTATTGTTTTCCTGGCGCCTGAAAATGGATTTGGGATTGGACATTTTAACTGATGTAATCCAAGATTAAGTGGCAGAGCTTTCTTTGGAGCCTCTACCCTGCAGAAACAGTCTAGCTGCAGTTATTAAAGTCCTTGTATGCTCAGAGCAAGATTTCTGCCCTTAGTGTAGCTCACTGTGTTTATTACAGTCCATAACTTTACTAGAGGAAGAAGTGGCATCAAGTCCTCCAAAATCCTTAAGGTAGAGAGGATTCCTTAAAGCAAGTTGTTCGGTCACCGATTTTTTTAAGGTGTTTTAAGATGCTGCACTCCATCTATTTGTATTTTCTTTCTATTTTTTATCTGAGTAGCTGAACAATGAATAGAATCACTGAACCTGGATATTCTTTGAGATTAGGGCCATTTTATGTTTTGAAATCTTGTCCTAAGATCTGCACTAATTTTGGCTACATGTTCACTGTAGTTTGAAATGTGTTTTTTAGCATTTATCAAGCACATACATAGCTGTCATGCTTTGGGACAGGTAATAGAACAAGGATTTCTACTTTCTGTTTTTCTGGGGTGTTCATCAAGCACAAGCACTATTTCTGTTTTTTAGAGCAAGTTCACCTTTTTTGAGAAATTTCCCTTAAGGCAATAATTTTTCCAGCATTAAGGACAATATTGTCCTCATGGTTTCATAGCATCCCACACAGCAGACAATACCCGGTTTCACATGCAACAAAAATAAGCAAGAAGCATGTACTCACCCACTTGCCCATGTTGGGATAGTCATGCTCTGGATCAAAAAGGTGTTGGTGCAGTTGGTATTCCCTGCTGAACTCTGCTGTGTCTGGGGTGTTTTCTAGACACCCATCATCAACTGCAAAAGAAAGCACTGACTTAGTAGCTTTGAAACACACAATATGTGCCACATTAGTCAGCAAACTTCTTAAATGCAGTCATACAATTTAAAAAAAAACCAAACTGGATGACTAGAAAATACCAGGTTTTTTTTCTTTTGAAATGAGTTTGCCAGAATGTATTTATTAAAAAAAAAAAACCAAAACCAAAACCCTCACATCTTAATGAAACTTCAAGACTGAAGAAATTTATTTTCCAAGCTCTTCCCCTCCTTTATGTTTTGCTTTTAATTATTGCACTTGATTTTACCTAGAACTGCATCCTGTTCTGATTCAGAAGGGATATTCTTTTCTTTTTTAAACACTCACAGGTAGTTTTAGAAATTGGCAAGGCAATACTTTTGAAGGTCATGGTAAAACAGTGCTGTAAGCAAAGACAGAATTTCTTTCACTGTGTAGCTGTTCCTGGAGCTCCATTTCTGGTTTGCTACTTTGTTCAAATTGGCTGAAAATCATTTCTGCATCGTAAGATCTCATAAAAACGCTACGTAGTAGAAGTTTTATGATGAAGACATTTCTGTAGATTGGTAACTAATCTGATTGGTCCAGAAACCTCCATTAACCACAATGGATGGTTTTGTAGACAATGTCACATCAAGATAATATCCTTTTAAAAATCAACTTATGGGTTTTTTACCAAAATAAGTCATCTTTAGCTTAAACAAAGTTTCAGCAACTTGAGGCCAGAGTAGCTTTTTGGACAGAGTCTGCTCCTGGACCTCCCACTGCTTTACCAGCATGCAGAGCTTGCAGTCCAAGTTCCTCTCAGACACACCCAAGGAGATCCTACCAGCCAGGGCATGATGCTGGGCATTCAAACAGCTACATCTGCCAGAATACAGGCACTCCAGAGCACACACCTGCTCTTTCCCTCCTGTCCTTGTGTGTCATCATCTAAAAAGATTTGCAGATGGATTCTTTTTCCCTTGGATGTGGGAAACAGTAAAGACTTGACTTAAAATTGAGTAGATTCAATGACCTGAGGAGGTTATTCTGAGTCCAACAGATCCAGCTTTCTCTCTTTTGTCCTTGGGATGGGGAAAAAAATAAAATTGCCAATAGAAAACAGGGGAGAATTCTTCATAGTGGCTAAGTAACTCAGAAACTATTAAAACACTTAGAAATCATTTCAGTGTTGGCAGGAACAAGGTTTTATCAAGAGAGAAACAGGTGACAACAGAAGTGTGGTAGACCTCAGAGCATTTATGCCTTCTGGTAGAAAACACAAGGGGCAGCTGGACATATGGGTGTCCTCTATGACTGCTAATCCTAAAGTCTTCGACTCAAGTGCTCCAGGCTTATGTATTCCTGCTGTGGAATGTGCATATGTAGACACTGACTGGAAAAATTGTTTTCCATTAAGTAAATCCACAGACCTGATTGAGGAAGGCCTCTGGTAATTTGTATGCATAATACGGTCACCACTTGAATTTCCATTTAAGGCTCTGAAAAACATTTTACTCTAATCCTAGTAGATACTATCTTCACTCACAGCATACCTATGACAGAGCCATTTATCTGAGCAGGCGGCACTTCCCTATGAATTCCCCCTCTCTTCAGAGCTGACTGTATTAGCTTAGCTAACAACTTTTATTTCACCTAAGAAAGAAAAATTGAAGGGATTTTCAAAGGCATTTCCCTGGAAGCCATGTTTTTAATTTATTTATCTAATCACAAACAGAAGTCTAATGGGCAAGCATGGAAGATAGAATGTCCATGTGTTTGCTTGTGTGTGTGAGAAAATCTAAACCCATCATTTGCAACTTGTCAGACAACAGCTATAGTGAACAAATTGGAAGATGAGGTATTATTTCAGAAGAGATTCAGGCATCATCATGAAATGGCCTGTAATAGAAAACAGTAAGGGAGGACTATTTGAAATTTTGTCAAATTTTTGAATGAAATGCAAAAACATTTCACAAAACTTCTCAAAACAAATTTTTTTTTGATGAATTCTAAGCTAGTTACAACATTTTAAAATAAGAATACAGACAACTGTTCCGCATTATCCAAATAACATAAAAGAAGACTAAACAGAAAACATTTTGAAAAGATCTCTTAGCTCACAAATAAAAAATGAGAGAAAAATAGAGTGCTCATTCCCAGTTCCAGTTCCCAAGGCAGCCAATGGGTGTTTTACTACTGCTTGCAGTACTGGAAGTCATTCCTTGGCTCAGATAACAGGAAAAAGATCCATTCTCTCAGGGTATGTGTACATCATGCACATGCAGGGCTGCTTTATTGACCCCTCAGCACCAGCCCCCGCAGGGCTCGGTACCTGCACAGTTGCAGGCTGAGGTACACCTGGTGTGTCCTGGGCACCGCTCTGGCTCTCTGAGGCTGCACTGCCCCTCTGCCAGAGTGAGCTTGCATGCAGTGCCTTGGGGTACATCCATGTAGTTCTCCATTTCTTGGCATAGATGCACCCTCAGTGAGCTATAAAGACACATGGATTGGAGCCAAGGTATCTTAAATATTGACTCATGGTCTGGGTTGGAGATCAGGGCAGACAGTTTCATTCCTCTTGGCACAATGAATGTCTCTAAAATAAGGGTAAATCTCTTCTGTAGAGAAAAACTTTTTTCAGGGGCCAGCTTAAAAATGAACTCCCTTGGGAACAAGATGCTCTCATAAATATCACTATCTGCTAATCTGAGGTCAAGATGATTTCTTCCACACGACCTTTTCCAGCAGTCGTATAGCAATACAGAAGGTGCACATATTAATAAAAAAACCCCAAACCCTTATCTGAAACACTAAAACACCCAGTTTCTCAACAGTTCTTCTCCTGGGGTAGAGAATGAAAAAAACGCCCATTGTTCATCAAGGGTTGTTCAGTGCTGAAAGACTGGAATATGTACAATGAAGACAGAGGTACAAAGGCTACATCTGAATTACCTGTTTTTCCAATAGGGCAGGGGTTTGGAGGGTCAGGATATCCTTGATCTTCACTGAAATCCTTTGGTACATTATCTCCTGTCAGCTCAGCCACGATGTTCGGGATATTGCCATAAGGACCCAAGTGCTGGAGACCCTCGTGCGCACCACCTAGCAAAGACAATTTATGCATAGTCTTTTTACAAGGTTAAAAGTGTAAGTACTTCAGCGGTGCAAGTAATCTAGACTTCAATTTAAAATGTAGTACCTCTCTCTCTATATATATATAATTGTTTTAGAGACAAATCCAAGTTTAGATTTCAAGCATCTCTTTTAGAAACATAACCATGTGACCTAAATCCAGTAACTTTTAATAGATAATTAAAAATGAAACTAGGAAACAACACTGGCCACATATTATTAATCTTAGGGTTTTTTAACTTGACTATGAAAGTTTTAGGCAAGAAAATGCAAAGAAAAAGAAACATGAGAAAATAATGAAACCTGATACAATTAAAGCACAATCATCTTCACTGATACTGTTCATTGTAGCAACTAACAATAGAAGATATGGCAAGATAGCATCATGGCAGGAAGACAAAGTTAATGACACTGTAGAAAGAAATACTACCTGCACAGTCTAGAAATACGTTAATAAATTAAGACCCGAGGGGACGTAAGGTATTAAGGTCCTTGGGAACCCGGGGTATTCTAGCAAATTTGGTTGTGCGCACCTAGAAAAATTATTTTTAAATCAAACCAGTTCTTAAATGTAAATTTGCATTTCCTGTTGTAATGATGAAAAGTGGTGAAGAGTCCCTGTTGTTGATGGGGATTCTTGTTCACGTATACTTCCACAGCAGTCAAAGTGTTACAAAACATCCCAGTCAGTGACTTCCACACCTTTACATACAAGACTACCTTTTCCCTGTGGGACCCAGAGCACCATCACTGCAGGGTCACAGCAGCAGTGTGCAGTAACTGAGCACTTTGTAACTCAGTGGCAGAGGACACAATGATGGGCCTGTTGTTCTCGGGCAACTGCACCCAAAACTGGTGTGCTGTGGCCTTCTCCCACATGCCTCAGCTGAGTGCCTTGCCTTTGACAAGTAGGGTCTTCCACTAAAGACTTGGGAACTAAGCTCAGGCCACTCTCTGTCTCTATGCCTCTCTACAAATAATTATCTGTCCCAGATCTTTTCTGCATGCCTTACTGGCCAAATGCATCCACAGGCTAAACCCCAGCTGCTTGTGGAGTTTTTTAAACTATTGTACACTATTCTTTTGAATTTCAGACAAAAAAAAAGTTAGTTTCAAGCATGTTCTTTTTCCCTGTCACAGCCAGCCACCACACACACTGCAGCAACTGA
Source organism: Eulacestoma nigropectus (assembly GCA_013397775.1). Lineage (NCBI taxonomy): Eukaryota > Metazoa > Chordata > Aves > Passeriformes > Eulacestoma > Eulacestoma nigropectus. Next base: position 1,119,165 of record VZTE01005847.1, on the reverse strand, counting down.
GATTGTTGTGTGACAGCAAAGCAATATTCTTTTTAAACCCTATATAATGAGGGATAACAACATACAGTCAACATATAAATTCTACTAACAATGAATTGAGAGGAAAAGGAATTTGAACAATTGCAAAATATGAGTTAAAGAGTGAACGCAGACACAACTGGTAGGATAAATAGCAAAATCACCATATTATCACCAAATAGTCTTATTTTCAATTTATATATTTTTCATAGATCCAGAAGATGTGAATAAAGCCTCTGAATATGAGAGCTGCTCCAAAAGAATCATTCAAGTTCTCCTGTCCCAAATTACAAATAAATATTACCAGCCTAAATCATCTCTTATACAGCCAAACACTGTAAACTAACATAATCGCTTGCAAAAATTGCTAACAGAAAGCCCTCAAATACAAAATACAGATTTGGTATTCATTTCTACATTTAGAAGTGGCAGTTGAGGCAAATTTTGCGAATTAATTTTGCAAATGATCAGTTGGATGCTGGCATCATAGTACCAGAAGTAAGTTAGTCTATAAGCACATATATTTCCATTTTATTTGCACAATGGACTAAAATCTAATCAATGTGCTAATTTTCCCCCTCAAGTACAAGTGTCTTATTCTGCAATGCAGTGTTGCAAAAAAGTTTTACAAACATGTAACAAACATAAAACTACCCCTATAAAAAAATTGCATCTCTGTTATATGGGGTTTCGCTTGTAGATGACCATGAGACCTGGTACTAAAACCAGAATAGCATTATACCCACTCTGAATTTTATTATACATTTACAGTCCATAACATACACAAAGATGACAATAATGTTATGGCTATGAGGTTGAAAAAATGTATAACATACATTTTATCTAATGTAATTTAATATAATGTCTAATGTATAGCATAAAACACGTCTTTTGTCCTGAGTTCCTTCACATGAAGATTGATTACATACATGTACCTAAAAGCATCAGGTTATGATTCTGCTGTAAACTACAGAACCACATAATCAATACATGTTTGAACCTCCTGTATACAATGTAGTTCACTATGGGACAATCCCTCAGATAGAAGCCTATCTGTGCTTGCATGTGGTGCAGACCTCTTGGCACCAAAGCTCCATCCATAAAGAAAACAGAGGTACTTAGCAGGCTCCAATGTGCTATATATACATGTAAATTTAAACCGACTGCCAAGAATTCCCTTGACTGAGTACAAACCCATCTTTTTATATTAATATAAAGGATTGTTTCCTTTAGGTATAAATGTCCAGGATCATTTGAGAGTTTTTCCTTTCTTTCCAAAAGAGGTGCAGACAGTAGCACCTGCTCTGGTGCCATAATTTAGCACACTTGAGTGATTTAATAGCATCAGCAAAGCTCATTCCTTATAAACTCTGATAAATCGTGCACTCAGCAAAGACTACAATAATAAAAATGAAATGATATGAATATACGCATTAGGTGTATTATGTACAGTAACTCTCATTAGTTGCATTAGTTTTGGTATTATAACATTACTGATTTGAAGAAACATATTAGGATTAAATACACTGCAGCTACCAAGTCAAAATATTGGGATACAAAAATATACAGTCAGCTACAGAAATAGCACAAGATTGGTTTCTTGAACCTTGAAGCAGAGTCTGAAAGAAAAGGCAACTAAATATCAAGAAACATTTCATAATTTCCTATCCAAAGGAACCATGAGAGACACCATTGTTAAATTATTTGAACCTGGACTATCAAAAATCCAGGATAGTACAGATAACACCCTTTTACTGAGAAAGGATGAGCTAGATAAATCTATGTTTTTCCCATATCTTCTTACTTATATGAACAGGCTTTCTGTGCCACATACTAGCAAAAAAATCACTCCAAAACAATCATCTCCCTTTCACATGTAGAATTTCTGTGAGCACTTATTATTAGGTATTTTACATTCCTACAGGATAAACTAGAGGTTTAGGTCTCTTGAGCTAAGATCAGTATTGCCCTAAGTTAGCCTTGAATTTTATTTAAAATATATGCATATATGTAGTCATCTAGCACTAGTCTTGAACTCTTGCAAGGTGGAAAACAAAAAAAGAACCATGTCTCTTCTCGTTATTATAATTCTGGAAAAGTATTTTACCAGCTCATAAGCTAATGGTATCATTTCAATTAGAGATCCTTGGAATCATTAAAAGTTTAAAGTGCATACATTTCAGCTCATTTCTTTGGAAGAGCAGTACTGTCTGTATGGGTCTCCCACCCATGCAGACAATATAACCACTCTGTTCTTGGAGGAAAAAAAAAAACAGGAAAAGAAACACAAAGAGCAACTAATTTCTTGCAAATATTGAATATTTCCCTGATAAAACACATCCAGTGGAAATGCTGTTAGTCCACTGAAGTTTTAGCTGCTGCTAGCCATCTATTGGTAGTATAAAGCACAGCTGGAACTAATCTGTGGGGAGCAATCCTCCATATCAAATATAAACAGGCAGTGCTGTCCCCCAGAAGAGTCAGTTTAAGAAAGTCAATGAGAATGGATTTTCAAAAGTGAATTATTATTGCAGAACATTTAAAGAGAAATAACAGGACAAATTTGCCTTTCAGTCTCATTGAAACCATTTCCTGTGTCACAGTAGAGATGGAGTTACCCCAATTACAAATTCAGAAAAGAGGTAGTCCGGCCAATCTTAGCAAGGAGATACAAAATAGGAAGGATCATGAGTATGTGTTGTGAGTAAATAAATCCCAAATCCCAAGTTAAAGCCCTTTACTTAGAGAGTCATACTAGATGCCTTAGTCAGAGTGTCCAAGCCCCTCACAGATTCACAGGGGAATCTTCTCCCTGAGCAAAAATCGCATCTCTTATCTTGACCTGTACAAAGTCCAAGCAAACTGCAAGGGAAGCCTGGTATACCTTATCCCATTTGCCCAAGGTTCCTGAGGGAGCAAATAGATACTAATCAGAGATGCAATACCATATTTCCTACTTTGCAATATCTTTTGTTAATCTGGACTGTTTGTTCTTATCGCTGGGAAAAATCTTCAAGATTGGTTACAGTGTCTCCTCGACGAATCAAAGATACATCTTTTTCCTTTCACAGTGACAACTTCCCATACTATCCTGCATTTTCATTCCCAGTCATCTTGCCATATCTACGTTTGTTGTGTTATTGTCACATTCAAAAGGAACATCTCCCTAATCGAAGGCAGGTCTGACAGAATGCTTCCCAGTGCTCTTATATGTTAAACTGGGACACCATCCACTAGCTTACTTATTCTTTTCCTTTATTATCTGCAGGACTCCCCACCATGTAAACTCTCAAAAAATCCTGAATGCAAAAAGCGCATTTACATTTCCCTTTCTAACACTTACAAAGGGTTTACTGCCCCAGTGCCATTTGCTCTGTGCCTCTTCAGCTAGCTTCATCCTAGAGAGTCCTATCCTGGTTGCTGAGATTGATTAAGCACAGGAAGTGAGAGGAACTGAACTTAAAAATTATCACATTTTGTCTATTCCACAGAAGCTGCTAAATAAGAGAATAGGGAAGGAGAAAAAGCATAGGAGAACAAAGAACGGAAAAATGCAAACCTAGCCAACTTCCTTAACCATTCAAGAGCATGCCTCGGGAAACCCAAAAACACTACAACTATACATGCTCAGGCATCCCAGATTCCAGAGTCAGCTTGTCTTCTCCTTAATGACACAAAGTTTCTTAAAACTATAAAGACTAATTTTCTTTTTCTGTGCAGAGGGACAAACTTTTTTTAAAGCCTTAAGCATACACATCACGCAATTACTGACCTTGCTTTCAGTGAATAATTCAATTTTATCCCATATTTTAATTACAAACAGTACAAATATTTAAGATATGAAAGGCTCTTACTGTGAAATGGTTAGGACCAAAGTAATGCCCATGCCTCTCACAATAAATTTATAACAGTAGCTTATATGTCATTATTATTCAAATTGTATACACAATTAAAAAATCCAGCAGCCCACTTGCTGACAAAGCGAAAAAAGCAATCTCTTATGCTTGCCTTGGTTGAACAGTCCTCTAACGGACTATATTAACTTGCCCTTCAGCTGTGCAGCGGCTTTTGCACTTCACCATGTGGATAAGCTCACCCTTTTTATACACATGGTGCACTGTGCAGCACACAGCCATGGGCTCCTCTGCCACTCTGCCTTGCAGCCCCCACATACCAGCGGAGTGAAAAACAAAACCAAAGCCAGCAAACAGCACCCTCCTGTCACTGCCGCAGCACAACCTCGCTACTGACCACTTGTGCAGCACGTGGCTGCGGGAAACAAGACAACTAAAGGAAAATAGTGACCTCCTTTATCCCATGAGGGATGGGACACTATTTCAATCCTATAAATGTAAATGTGCCAACGAAAGACTGGAACACTTTATTCACTGGCATTGACACTAGCTGCATGAGAATTCCAAATGCTCCATCAGTGTCAACACATTCATAGAAAAACACTCCTTTCACTCCTGTAATGTGAAGCCTGGATAAACCAGAAACATCCAGAACATCCATGTTTTGTCTCTACTGCTCCACTGAACTTCAGAAAATTTTCGTGTTCATTGCCCCATTAGTATTTGTCCAATTCCATTTGCCATGCAGATGGCTCAAGGTCCCAGCTGGTTCTCCAGCAAGTTTAAAACCTTCCCATGCCCTTTCTGACAGCTGCTACCAGGCAGATTTCCCAACTGCCCCAAAAGACCTCCTTGTGAGCCTTTCCAGTGCGGAGCTACAAGGCTCCGGCCTCCGCCTTGGTGAGCCGGTACTACCTCAGAACTCCAAAAGCAGAGGCCTTTCCGTGCAAAACTGCCCCAGTCAAGATGAGGCTTCTTTTGCACTTGGATGGAAGCATTGGCACACAACGAAGATGCAATAGAGTGGGGAGATGAAGAGCCTTGGAGGGTAAGACCAGGCCCAACACTGCTCTTTGGTGCTGCAAAAGGGACTCAGATAACCTAACTTGATGTACTAAAGCATCCCAAGGGGAGGATGCTTGCTTCTTCAGCTGACAACATTCTTCTTCTCATTCATCTCTGCATGTGGGAGCACTGCTGAGCACACACACCATGACAAGCACAGAGAAAAAAGCTCTGGAAACCTTTAGAGAGTGCCAGAGATCCTATCTCCTGGCGCAACACCAAAATCAAGAAGAGTAAGAGTCTCTTCTTTGTCTAGATTTCTAAAGTATCTCTTCATGGAATCAAACAAACTTTAAAGTATTTTCTTACTGCAAGTTAATTTAAAATTCAGGTGGGAGCATGGGAAATGCAGCTGCTTTTGAGAAAAAATGTAGAAAGGTAAAAATCATAGCATGCTCACAGAATCACAGTATATGCAGAGTGGGAAGGGACCCACAGGGATCATCACGTCCAACTCCTGGATCTGCACAGGACACCCCAAGAGTCACACCATGTGCCCAAGAGCATTGTCCAAATGCTTCTTGAGCTCTGTCAGGCTGGTGCTGTGACCACTTCCCTAGGGAGCCTGTTCCAGTGCCCAAACACCCTGTGGGTGAAGAACCTTTCCCTAATATCCAACCTATTGACAACCTCAGGCCATTCCCTTGGGCCCTGTCACTGCTCACCACAGAGGAAATATCAGTAACTGTGCCTCTTCTTCCCCAAGGGTAGATGGAATTTTACAGATTCATATTAAATTTCTCTATACCATCTGCCAATATTAGAAAACATAGTTACTATAAAGCATCAGACAATACAGAAACTATCATACTCCCTCTCCTCTTCAGGTTTCTTACCTCTCCTACTGAATTTTTTCCTTGACTAACACGTACAAAAAAATAATTGTGGCTACAAATCCCACTCTAATAGATTAATTATCTTTAGGTACATGACATCTACTTAATCCTAAATCCCTACAGACCTGCCATCTTTCTTTCCTGAAAGCTGCTTGAGATGGGACTCTTTCTCCTTTGGTGGCATCTTTTAAAGATGATTTTATGAATAGCAGCAGTAGTCTGTACCACATAACAGTGGTTAGTAGGAGGTTTTAAGAGTTGGAGTCACTTGGTTCCTCAGCAGAGGTATGTGATGCCTGCACACCCTCCTGCAATCACAAGAGGAGAATGTTTCAAGAAAAGGATTCAAAGCCTCAAATCTAATTAGGTTCCTCAGTCAGATCCACATGCAAATAACAGAATTCTAGAGAGAAACAGGGATTAATACTCTTTTCTGCTTGTGTTCTGCATTGGCTGACTTCTCTGACAAGCATACTAGATTTGAGAATTTCCCCTGCATGTTCCCAGCCACACTGAGAACACAAGATTAGTGTCTGCATCCTCCCTCAGCTCTGGGGCATCGAGAAAGGGCAGTTCCCAAAGTTCAGTCATGGCAGAGCTCATAGTGGTAACACCTACCGCCTTTGCTGGATCCTGTCCTTGCTCCTCAAGAGGGAAAGTTGTGAAACACATTGAGGTAACCTGGTATGACCTCCATACAGCAGCACAAACACCAGCTTGGCTTTCTTATTCACTGTTGGTCATGGCTTATAAATTCATATGCAATCAAGGATATCACAGACCAAATTTTCAAAGACTTTTCCTTAATAAAAATAAAGTCACACCACTTCATCATTTTCCTGTTTCTGGAGTTAGAGGTATAAACATTTTATGTGCAATTTCTTCATAGACCTGTGCCATATCACTCAGATAAAGAAAATCCACTGTAAGCCACTGCTGTCATTTGGCATTGTCATTTGGCACTGTCATTAGCTTTTAAATTCAGAAATCAGCATTCTAAGGCATCTCTCTTATGACATGCACCACTGCCTGATATTCAAATTCTGGTTACACTTAGCACTACAATTTGTGGAATTAAATGCAAAGAAAATAGGTATTTTTAGTCAAATCTATACAAATCCAGATATTTACATATTAGTGTATAAAAAACTGTAGGTTTGCCACGTTCATTTTTTCTTAAAAATTTGAGATGTCCATATTAAATTTTGAAATCATATTTTCTGGGCTATTTAGATAATTTGAAAAAACCCTACAAACCCAAAACCACAACAACAAACAAAACCTGAAAGCAGAGCCTAGTTAGAGTGATGTTGGGGTTTGAGTTTGTTACGTGTCAGGCCCATAACACAGTGTTTGGTTAAAGTCACGTGTGCTTCAGCAAAACAGTCCCCATGTGAACGCAACTTTATGTAACTGCAGCAGGACTTTCTCTGTAGAGCACGTACAATAACCAGACGATGGTGTGGACTCTTTGCACTAAGTTGATAGCACAAAGCAGCCACAGTCTGCCTCCCTGGCTCTTGGAGGTCTGCCCCAGCTCAGCCGTGTGCAGCCGGCCCCGCGCTCCGGCACTGCTGCCCCCGGCTGCTGGCACAGAGCCTGGCACCGAGCACCTAAACCGGAGCAAAGGGGACGCGGCCACCACACTGCCGTGTTTGCTGGCCCCCAGATACCGTACAATAGCCACGTGCCAGTTGGTATTACTTCAGTCACCCACCCAAGGAAGTCCAAATATATTGGGGTATAAGCATAGCACGCATTAGCCCGAAAGTGAATGAGGGAAAAGGTCATTTCTGCACTGGTTTCACTGAGTGAACTCAACAGCAAAAGTTTCTGCAACTTTCTAATACAAAGATTTTACTGTTCTTGTAGGAAAAAAGTACCCGTCTTGCAGGTATGATATAGGACAGACAGCAAAGTAATACACTTATTCACTAATAAGAAAACCTTTAGTTTTCTTATTAGTAAAATGAAAACAAAATAGACACTATTAACATGCATGAGTAATCTGCATGATTTTATGGACGGTAGGTTTCATGTAGAGTGTTATTTGCACAGAGTCTGTGCTGACAAGCCGTTATTTACCAGTTGTTAGTAGACACATTTGCATAATGTTCCAGATTCTCTTGAGTTTTATCATCTCAATCTGACAAACAGTAACTACATTTTCCTGAAACAATAAACATGTACTTACTTCCTTTCAAAATAATCAAGTAAACCCGAACCTGTTTCCAATAGCTATGAGGAGTCTCTGCAGGAGAATCAAAAGCCTCCCTAAGAGGCACCATATTTTTTATATTTCCTTATACCCACAAATGATCACAATTTAAAAGGCATCATTTAATGTTGTCACTGAGGTTGACAGCATTATGCCTGTTCTGCAGACTGAAAACTTCAGACTTCAGGCTGTCATGCCAGCACCTTTACCAACAATCATTTCATTTGAAGTGGTTTTAAGAAGTAAAAGCAACCAAATCAAATACGAACAAACAAACCACACAAGAGGCTTTCTGTTGTATTGAATTTGTGGTAGGCAATGATATTTGGGAAAGGAAAATGGGACTTCACATTTCCCATTATGAAAAGTGCTATAAACTGCTCAAGATGAGCTACTGGTGCCCTCGTGTGTTTAAGTGAGATTTTTACTGTTCTCTGCAGGGTATAATGGGTCTGAAATTTACATTATACACTTATTCCCTTCCACTCCTCAGGAAAAAAGAAAACAACAGAAAACCAAACAATAATGAACAAAAAACCCCCCTTAAATATTGGCACAAAACTGTAAGCATGCAAGGAAAGAAAAAAAAAAGTGTGGTCTCTTATTTCATAAATTCCTTGCCAGGCAGAAAAACTAACTTCTATGATTTTGAAATGTTGAATGCATTTCTTTGTTCTATCCTTTTGTTCTCTTTTAACATAGATACAGCCCCCTTCTTATCCATAGAAGCTTGAATATAGCCCCCTAGGGCTTGCATAGTATTGTAGTGATAAGTTGAACAGTAAGTAGAGAAACACAGCTACTCATTAAAAACTCCTATTTTGCTTTTCTGTTTTCCGCTCTTTTTATAGATGCTGCTAAGTGACTCCAATATAGCTTTCTGATAAGATGAATTAACAATGAGAGTAAATACTATTAGAGAAATTAGAGTAGTTAATATGAGTTTATTACTTCTAGGAATCAGGGGATGTACAGAAAGGAAAATCTATTAAGTGGCCAGCAAAAAAAGCTGCTCCTAAGATACCTCTTTCAGATCTAAAAAACATTTTCACCTGACACTCATCATGCAGGATCTGTTTTGCTCCTGCCATGCCATGCACCATCTGCTGGCTGCGGTACATGAGCATAGGGAATCAGCCAGTAAATTCCCATTTCTGTGACATATTTGTCCTGTTCCACTTATAGAGCAGAGCCCTAGCAAAGGAAGAGCGCTCACGTTGCCTCTGCAGCGCCCTGAACTTCACGGTAATTTCCTGGTAGATTAAACTTTTTATCAGGCATTTTCTAGACACTACTCCTGTTTAAGCAGCCTGACCTGAAGTAACAGTAAATTGACGAAGGCAAAGGGAAGAAGAAAAACAAAAAGCCCTGCTTTTATAGATTTCAAAACAATAAAAAGCAGAAATTTCTTTCCATTAACAAGCTGCACATTTTTTTTTCTATCCATCAACAAGAAAACTATCTGGTCACTTCAGAAAGAGGACATATGCTACTAAATGTATTTTCTGAAGTGTCCATCTTCTAGGTTTTTTTGGTATAGAATATGTTTGTGACTGCACTTTCTACAGCCAAGTCAGCCCTAAACTTTCTTGGAGGGAAGGGATACGGTGGGTGTGAAGGTAAGGATGGGTATGATCACATATAGTTCCTTGCAACACATCCGCCCTCTGGTTTTTTAGCATTTCAAAGTCAAAATAGAATGATTAACACCAGAAAAGAATTTAGAAAGCTGAGATGGAAAATGAGCATGATCAGGAAATCTGCTTGTGAACTAACAGCAATAATATTTTTGTTGCGTGTTAAATTATTAAGCTCTTATTCATGGAAAAAAGAATAACATGGAAAATGTTATTATAATAATCACTAAAATTTGCAAATATTTCATTAAAATCAGGTTGCTAGAGTAAACTTGTTTATATTATTGCAGTCTAAATTTGTTTCCAAATCTCAAAGCCACAAAAATTAATTTTTCCTGACAGTATGTTGCTTGCAAGAGTACACATATATTGGGTGAAATCTTGGCCTTTTGAAAATCAGTGGTACCTCTGGAACTGTGGCTCAGCTGAAGCTGATGGCAATGACAGCTATCAACACTGCTGCGGGTCTGTGCTGCTGGGGCCATTTCTGACAAAAACATTTTATTAAGTAAAACAACTTTCTGTAGCAACATGCTAAATTTATTAAGGTCTAATTGACAGAGGGTTGTTTTCATGTTGAGATGCAATATCTAGTCAAAATGAGAAACAAATGCACCCCAGAGCAGTCAGGGCCTCAATGATGGGGATGCAGGCATGGAATGAACCTGGTTTTAAAATGCTTACATTGGTCACTAAAACCTACAGTCTGACAAACGGTTGGAAGGCAACACTTTTGGCAGCTCAGAATTCTGATAAATAATATGCAATTCATACCCAGTTCTACTGTCCATTACTTTCAGGCAAAAATTCCCAATGAAGACAGAAGAGTAGTTACTGAATTACCACTCTGCCATGATGGTATTTATCATGAACTATGTTTTGCTGTGACACGTTCTAATAATTGTTAAACCTCTTTCTTCCCTTCCCCCTTATTTTTCCTTTCTTTTATCATATAGAATTTTTTAAGCGCTTGCACACGGAATTATTAGCCAGTGATAACAGTGTGAAAATGTTGTGGGAAGCCCATAGGTGAATTCTTCAGAATGCAAAACCTTGTACTGATGTTATTTAAAAACATATGAACTTTATTTTTTCAGAATGAAATGCAAGTTTTGATGGATTAGCTATCCTATAATTCATGGTCTATATTTAAAAATAAACTCATGGTGAATATTTACTGAATCATATGTACTTTTTTAAAAAAGCATTATGAGAAAATATTGTGTTTAATGATAAAAGACAATATTAACCTTGAAACTGCAAACAACACTTTCTTAGGTTGAAGTTTCTAATCAGATACTTTTAGACATATCTATTTATAAATAGACACATCACCACAAGAAACCAAAGAAAGAGCAAATGATTACTATCTGAAAAACTCACCACAGAATACTTTATTAAAAAAAGCATTTGATAAGAAGGTCTGATTTACTTGCCTATTTCTACATTGACTGATAGCTTTCACCTCACAAGACCATTTGGCCTTTGCAGAAATTTCTCAGTAGGCTGTTAAATATCCACGGTAGGATTGGAAAAAAAAAAGTCATCCTCTTCTGAGCAAGAGGGGAAAGTTAAATATGATAAATCAACTGGATTTATTACCTTTCAGTTTTACTCTGTTACATACACAGATGCATTTCTTTATTAAAAAAAAAATTTAAAAAAGAAGAAAACAAAAAAATGTTTGTCCAACCTGCTGTTTGTGGAAGACTGTACGGACGACTGGAAAACTAGCATTACTTCAGTCTCACAAACACTAGAAAACTTTTGATACTAAGCCAAAGAGGAGCATAGTCTGATTTCGCTAACATTGTAATTAGAAAGTAACAGCAAACAGCTGAGATTAAACATTTGCCAGAGATTCAGACTTGCTTGTTTTTTCTAAGGTTTCTCTTTTTAAAAAAATGTCTAGGGAAAAGAGGAAAATGGAGAGTAAAATTACTCACTTCTACCATCTGTCCCAGTTTCTCTGCGTATGAACATTCATAAAGGAGAAAAGAGTACAGTTCAAATTATGCTCTTTAAACTTAGTCTCTGTTATTTAAGTTTGCAGAAAAACATGTGTCCATCAAAGTTTCTTTGGAAAATATATAAACTTAGGTCTGCAATTATTTGGTAGAAATGCCTATTCAGCTTTAATCCTCTCCTCAGCCTCCATTAAACCAATTGTATCTGTTTGGCTAGGACAGTCTGTAGATCAGAATGAGGATAAAATAGAGTATACAGACTTATGGACTGTGGAGTCTTACTGCACTGTGTCAGATTGATTTAATTCTGAAAGGAAGGTTGGGGGGGTTCTGCCCTGTTTTGATGTTCACACATAAACAATAATTTTGGGAGTTTCATACCTTCAACCTCTTGCTGTCATGCCAAAATAAAAGCTGATTTGTTCAGTTAAAATAGCAACACAATGAAACATTATCCCAATATCCTAACGTTTGAGTCAGTATGTCAGATGATTTACATAACTATAAAAGACTGATTCCAAGGAAAACTTACACAGGGTGAGATCAGAGGTGTTGGCCAAAAAAAAGGAAGCTGAGCCCAGAGCATTCATCCCTGCAACATGGTTTTGAGGTGCTACTTGTGGACATGGGGAGAGGAGGTGTAAGGTTTATCCCTTTATCTCACATGGTACCACAAACACTTGATCTCTTCTGGTTTGCAAATGTTTCTAAAAATCCATGAAATTTGGGCTCTATAGATCACGTTTGTTTCATGCGAAATATATATGTAATATATTTATACCCAGTATTCAGGAATAATTTAGTAAACCTATTGTTTTGAGGCACTATAGATCAGACAATGCCAAGACAACATAACATTTTTTCTGCAAAGCCTGTAAATTAAAAAAGCCCACTACTTCTGCCAAAAACATTACATTAAGGAAGGTGGAAGATGGATGGTGATCTTAAAACAAAGATCAAGCAACAACATGGTGAAGAAGTCTATGATTTTAAGCTCAGGATATTATTTCTGCATCTATAAACAAATCATAAGCTATTACCAAAGCATATTAATAAATTCATCATAACTCAAAACAGAAATTAGCTACCTTCAATGCTCTGTGGACCAACAAGATTCGTAGCCTGGTGTGCTGGATATTCTACCCGAGGTCTGGCAATGCCCAATTGCTCCATAACCCCATGGAGGAGCCTCTGAATATCTGCCTCAGTAACCCTGTCAGGTGTCCTAGGGCTGTGGCTAAAAGCTGAAGCCAATCCAAATGCCAGCAGAAATATCATGTTGCAAAGCAAGGTAGTTATCATAGTGGTAGTCACTTTTATCCTGTGAAAAAGAAAGGAATTTGATTAAAAATTATAGTAGGGGGGGAAAGTCCTATACACATGGTGGAAATAACACCTGATCTTACTATTGGATTTTACAGTTAACTACCACAGCTTCTAGGGGCAGCTGACAGTCTAGCCAGCTGGAAACTGGGTGGGGGGAGCCAGGGAGGGAATAGGGTAGATATGTTCTTCTCTTCTAAAAGAAATATTAAGCAGCAAACCCCAGAAATCAATTTGCAGATTTGCATTTTCCCATAACATTAATTAAAAGTCACTGCAAACAAAATGAATCCACTTTTTCATTTGATGAGAATACATCATCCACTACACATCCACCCCTCCACCCCCTCCATATTTATTATGCTATTTTATAAAGCTCTGGTCTAAAAGCCAAGAACTCTTCAGCTAAGAACTGTGTTTCCCAAGCTCTATTCTTGCATTGCCTGAAAAATCAATGATGAGAGACTGCTGAACAACCTGGATATATGCTGTCTGCCCCTTAAGACAAAAGGCTTCCGACTTCATAAGCACCGTCTTTCCCACCTGAAGCAAATAGATTTCATTTTTTTCCTTTAATACCTTTCACTAAATGGCTGCACAGTGTAGTTTAATAAGGAAAAAAACCCCCAAAGCCAACAACAAAAAAACCCCACAACAAGCAAGTACCACTTACTGTCCTCCGAGAGGCTGAATTTTAATCAGAATGCTTGTTTTCTCAAAGCTCCTTTCCCCCTCACATCAGAGGCCAATTAAAATGCATCACTTCCAGTCCCCTGGATAAACAAAACCCCCTCGAGTTCCCCTTGTCTTCCTTAACACACGCACAGCTGCCTGATTTCTCCACGCCAGACGTTTTAAGATGCTCCAGCCTCCGGCGCAAGGCACCTGGAAACGTCTTTGAGGCAAAAATGGCTGAAATCCCCAGTGCTGGGAATATTCCCCGCTACGCCTGTGCGCGGCTCCCCCACCGCACCACGCTCCCCCCGCAGCTCTCCCGCTCCACCAACCTCCGTTTCGAGGGAAAAAAATCTACTTTCTACGGAACATTCCCGCTGCCCTCCGCCGCCCGCACCGCCGCGCCCCTGCACAGCTGGGCAGTGCTCCCTTCCTGCCTCCCGGCCCCGGGGCAGCTCGGCAGCAGCACGGAGCCCCCGCCCCGCTCACCTCCCGCTCCCAGCGCGGCTCTGCGGGTGCGGCGGCTCCGCGGCCGCGCATCCTCCGTGCGCAGCCACGGCCTCTCGCCCCCCTTCGCCCGCGGCCGGGAAGCGGCCCACAGGTACCCACCGCGACCGGGCGCTGCTGCGGGGCTTTGTCCCATAAAGACACAAAGCTCGGAGGGATATTAAAAACCTCCCTTTTTAACTTAACAGTCTAAAAATAGAACGGAAGTGTTTTGATAGATTAACGGTTATAGAAATAAGATATTACATACTCCTAGGAGAGTATCCATCTTCCTGCTGTGATTTCTTTCTCCAGAATAATATGATCCATGGTTTACTTACGGGTTGATGGTGTTACCTAACTGCAGGTTTACAGGGTAGCAACATGGCAACCACCTCCAAGGACTTGCAGGTAAATGTCTCCAGATTATGCAAATCTAGACACATCATCCAGAGCAGAGGTTACCAAGAAGACAACTACAAAAGAATCTTGCTAAATGAAGTCTCTCATCTAACACAGCACTTGGCAAAACAGTAGCCTCTAAAGGCTATTTTATGTATCACACCTTCACTGCTACTGACGGGGACGTGTCACATCCCAGTTTAGTATAGCTATCCCCAGAAAAATTCTGAGATTATACCCCATAAACCACAACAGTCCCATGATCTACACTTGCACATGTAGGTTACTCTCTTTTTGCCAGTCTCTGGTATATTATAGAAGCTGTAACTTGCAAGATTAGGCAGTAGGGACTTCCACTTGGCATCTAGTGTTTCTTTCTGCAGAACATAATCAACTTTATATAAAAGGATGTGTGTGCAAACTCTTCTGCAAAACTTCTAAAAACCTAAACTTCGACAATTTTTTTTTTCTGCTACAGGTTTCTTTGTAAGGGCCCTACCAAATTCCCCCTAAGAATCTAAGTTTAGATGTTTCAAGACTAGCTTGCATTGATGATCAAAAGTAGCTTACTGCTCCATATAGGACACACTGTTAATATGTACCAAATATTTTGAATGCTAATGCAACTTTGACAATCTCAGGCCTTACTCTTCCAGACAATAATCAGCGGGGCACCTCAATAACACAGGAGTCAGACCTCATTTTCTTCCTGACTTTGCCTTTATCTCCTTACGTCCTGTTTCCAGCTCTTACCTCCTTGCATCAGCCAGGACAGGTGGAAGTTATTTTGCTGATCCTTATTTACCTCAGTGAGACGATCCAGAACATGGTGCTCTGGTGTCTGCATTTAGCCTATTGAGCTAAATTGAGCCTACCAGTACCAGCTGAAGGCAGAAGGTAGGAGCACGTTGCCAAGATCAGGAGCTTCCTCTTTGGATGAACTGCCATATTCACTCCTTTACTTCATGAAACTGAAGCTTCCCATCCTTAACCACGACACCAAACAATCCTATTAAGATCTCCTCATGGCTGGCTCCCTGGTATTAGATTTTACAGTAATGTAGCAAGAGTGAGGCAGGAGGTTTTAACCAGATAAAACAGCCAAACCAATTCAACTTGCAAGTTGGTGGATACACAGGGAAGGAGGCAGGGAACAGAAAGGAACTATTCTTTTAATTAACATATCCTTTTAAGAAGTTCAGACCACTGCTGCTAAACTATGTTGCACCATGCCTTTTGCTAGTTGTGAGAAGCACCAGCATGTATCTAAGATGAACAAAAAGGACAGCCAGAACGGATTTACTTCTGGCTTCAGTATTTTCAGACTTACTAATTTTGGTGTCTACAGTCTGCATATAACAGCACAGATGAACTTTCCAAGTTATTACAGAAGAACAAACTCAGAAAAGGGAAAAAACAATGGTTTTATTAAAACCAAAAGTATCCAGTGCTTCAGCGCTAACCTTCTGCCAATAAGCAATTCACACGTATAAAAAGCTAATGAACAGTTTCAAGTGTTTACTATTAAATAATTTTACAATTGATGACAGAAAAACAGTTTTCATTCCAAAAGATGTAAACATTTGCTTGTGCAAATCAACGTTTAACACACTATGGCTTCTTACATTCGTCTCTTGCAACACTTTCAGCATCTAAACTCAGCTTCTGCACCACTTAGTTAACATAATTCTACAGCTCTAAAAATAAGTTAAAACTCCCCCTCATATTAAGATAAAACATTTTACTACTCACAACTGAAAATACTTGGTACCTATTGCAGAACACATCACTGGATGAAGTTATAAGACTTTTCAATTCTTGAATAAACTGCACATTTGTTTTCTATGTGTTCTAATAATTCTCCAGTGTGTGTGCACACATGAATTGTATTTTGACATTTACCTACTCAACAAGGAAAATATGCACCCAATTTACTCCAATAAAAACAAAAACCATTGTCTCAAAAGAAACAGAGCTCATATGAGGTCCAACTTAGTAGTATCAAGGGGTACTACAATACACTTAAAACTAAAAAGTAAATTTATTTAAATACTAATACGCAGCATCAAAACATTTCCTTTCATGTCTGTTAGTTTTGTTTTAAACATTTGAGAAGCTGTTTTTAAACTTGATACTTTATCTAAATACTGCAAGAACTGTTTTGGGAACTGCAGCATGTTTTTAGAAGCTGAGATAATCAAAACTTGAGGTCTAACAAACATTTGTAGAAACAGATTATTTTTGTTTTATAAGTCAAATTCATTAGTTGAACTGACTAGCATGTACAGAAGTTTCACTAAATGAAGAAAACCCTAACATAAAACAAATTGCTATTTGTACATCTTCACAACTCATTCATTTAAAATAAATGAAAAATTACAAGTAATAAGAGCTAAAAAAAAAAAAGTAATACAAATCAAGATTTTTCCAAAGGTTAACCAAGTTACAAAGAACCCATTTAGCCATCACATTTAATCTTACAAGTCTACTGGTTTTGCAGTTGGTAGTAGTTTTACTTCAGATATTGGATTCTTTGGAGAGCCTCTGTAACGAACTCTTTCTTTTCCTGGAGCACTTCTTGCAATCATAGATTTTTCTGGGGCAGCACCTGGAGTATTTATATTTGTATCAACTTTCAAACTGGATTTAACCATTTCATGATTAGTTAGATCTTCTAGAACAGACTTTGATGGATGAACAGTTGCTTTTTGTTCATGGACTCCAACAGTTCTGACAGAAATATCAGGCTTGTCTGATGGATTTAATGGCCTGCAACATGATTTGGATGTTAAGTCTAGCTGCTTATGAGCTACAGAAACTTGGTTACGTGTGCTTTCACTCCTGCATGGCAAAAGCATGGAATTCTTCAAGGGCTTTTCTGTGCAGGGGAATAGTGCAGAATCATAGCTCAAAGATTTAACAAGTGGTGAACCAATACCACTTGATTTAACCATCTGAGAGCTTACAGATTGTCTGTTAGCCTCCAAAAGGGAATTCATTCTTCTTACAGACTGTCTAACTGGAGTACGTTGGAACTTCAGAGGTGGTTTAGTTTTGCTTGCAGAATTTGGATCATTTAATGAAAGCTGGTTGAACCATTGTATGTGGTCAGAAACCTTTCCATGGTCAGAAACAGTCAAAGTTTTAGTTAAAGCTTTATCTGAATTTTCAGCTTTCAAGTACTGGCTGCCTATTTCATTTTGTGATTTAGGCAACTGCGAAGCAGGAAGCTGTCCTGCCAAAGAAGGTTTAGCAGTACCCTCTTCCAAATTACAGCACTTTACCATACAGTTTTCAGCTGTTTGTGAGTGTATTAATTCTATTTTCTCTTTTCTTCTGGAGAAATCTAATTGGTGTAAGTCATCTTTTGCTGAACTGTTCTCAACAGTCAACTTATCTTCCTTGGCTAGTAATTGAGGCATAGGAAGTTCTTTTCCTTTTTTTGTATCTGGTTTTGGGACCTGAAGTTCAATCTCAATAGAAGCTTTGAAGTTTCTTTTCTCCAAAACTTCAATTTCCTCTTTTTTTGATTGCTGTTTATCAGCAGCAGAAGATTGATTAAATTGGTGCAATAGCTCTCTGGATTTTACATTTGCTAGATTTTCAGAAACTTCTTCCACTAACAATTCTTTCACTGAACTGAGCCCTGTGGGACACAGAGTTTCATTTAATATTTCACTTGCTACAACTGAGGGGGATGATTTTTTATCACCTATCAAATTGTGAAGAATACTCCCGGATGCAGAGAAGGCTTGCTTAACTTTCAATAATGTTTCTGCAGTTGAATTACTTTCGTCCTCACAAAGCACAAGATCCAGGTTGTTGTCTTGTTTGCTTACAGTTGCAGATTTGAATTCATCTGGAGTAACTGGTGGCTTTCCAAGTACCAAAACAGATTCTGAAGAGCTGACTCCCATTTCAGAGTGTCCTGGCAGCATTTGCTCATTCTTGCTGATCACCTGAGAATCTGTAACAGCAGGACTACTCCATGACATTCGGTGATCTACTTTAGTGTGACGTTTTGGAGTTAGCAAGTTTTCTTCTGATTTGCTTACATTCCTGGAACCTTAAAATAAATACCACAATATGTAAGAATAATTTATTGTGATTTTAATAATTATAGACAAAATTCTTACTAAAAAATAATTATCAAAGCAGCACTGAATTTAAAGATGCCATTATGCCCTTAAATTTCAGAAATGTGAAAAAAGGTTATATTATAAGTGAAATCGTGCATCTCCTCTCACTTAATATACAAAAGAGAACTACTAAAATACACTAGAAACACAACAAGCTTGTTCTAAACCAATTCCTTTTCCCCAGAAGCCACTAACAAGAGACTTTTGACTTATGTACAAGCATAATTTTAATCCAATTGCTTTTATACTTTTATCCATAAAGTTACATTTGCAAAGTTAAAAAAAAAAGTAGAAGTTTTCCCCATCTAATGTATTTGGTTAGATAATTACCTTTCTTAGGGAATTTTTCATTGACATATGGGCTGAAGAGCATATCTCTTTTTGCACATTCAGTTCTGCTTTCCAAACCTTGCTGACTTGCAAGACGCCTTCCAATATTTTCTGATCTGTTGCCAACTGCACATCCTGATACAATATTCTTGAACAAACAAAAAGTGTTAATTGCTTTTATATAAACTTGCAATTTGGAATCTCATTTACAGAGGAACCTTCAGGAAACTGCTATGCAAATCAGCCACAGCAGCCTTTTTTCTTGGCCATATTTCATCTTGCCTTGATTCTCTGTAGACCTAGGTAGGGAACAGCCTCCCTGCAGTAAGGCAGACGTACTCACACTCCGAACAGAGTGACTCTGTGCACAGGCTCTGCAAGGTCAGAGGCTCAGGAACTGTGAGACTCACTGACCACAAACATGGTGGGTTGATCCCACAAAGCAGGCAAGCTCCCATCCAGCCACACGCTCCTCATCCAACAGGATGAGGAAGAGAATTGGAAAGGTGAAAAGTAAAGAGGGACACATACATACCACAGACAAAAAAACCCAAACTGAGACATGATGCAAAGGCCATCACTTACAACAAGCAGACCAATTCTCAGCAAGCCTCTGAGCAGTGGCTACTTTCCATAAAGTATCCCCATCCCAGTTTTACTGGTGAGCTTAAAATAACATGGCATGGAATTGCTCCTTGGTCAATTTAGGTCAGCTGCTCCCTCCCTCAGCCTCTTGCCCCATGCCAGCCAAACACATTACAAGCTGATCAGTTACTGCTATGCAAATAAACCTCAGGCTTCTTACACTTGACAGCAAGCAGGTTCAGTTAACACTGGGATCCCTCCATTACAAAATACATGCTTCCTGCTCCTGAAAAGCAATGTCCAAAACTTTGGATTAAAATCTGCGTTCTAACTAAAGGACTGGGTACTTACCATTTCTCTATTGTTTTTCCCCAAACCAAATTTCAAGCGTAAAGACCTACGAACCATTTCTTTTCGGCTTATCTTTGGAGAAAAGCAACCCATCTTTCCTGATTCAGCCCTGGAAGGACAGAAGGGAAGGAGGGACAAACTTTTTAGGAGGGCAATGAAAACATCCTGACACTTGTTTACAGTTATTTGCTCTAGTTTTACTTATTTTATTGCCTTCTTGCCAACCTTTTTTTAATAGGCACAGGAAGCTACTATACCAGATCTTTTTTTGTTTTGAGCTCCATTTTGCAACATCAGAAGATCTGGTGATTTTAAGATTACTATAAAAATTTACCAAAACCAATAATTTTAGAGACAGATTGAGGTCATCATTCAAGGGGTCTAGACCCATCTTTCCAATTTATCTTTAGGTTCTGAGAGTTAATTACCTGTATAGCTTTTTGCTTGCAAGTCTTTTACTTCTTCTATTCCCTGTACTGGACACATGATTTTCACCCATGGTTGAAGGAGATAGTGAGGTTTGTGATGACTCAAGACACACACAAGGACTTGCTTCAAACTGAACTACAGGGACAAAATTATATTTATATGAACTTAAAATAGTCACATTTTTTCAGATAAAGACTTAAGAGTTAACACAATAAAGAACATGTTTTTAAACAGCACAATTTTTTTGCTTATTTTGTGGAGTGCCAGCTTGAAATTATTTTGACTTCCACTTTAAAATTAAACAAAGCTGTTGCTTATAGCGTCCATAAAAGTGTCTGGAATGCAATTAATTACATGCTACAGATATGACTACCTCAAATAAGTTTCCACACTGTTATCATCAGATCAGTTCCTCAAATTTAAGAGGTCAAGAAGAAAAATTAGACACAGTCTCATTATTACTTGCAGTGTGCTTTTTTTACATACCTAGCCAGAACAGCTAAAGCAACAATGAAGAAAATAGGTGCTTTTTTTTAATACTGGACATTTTATGAAACACATGCATCACTGCTATCTTTATAAAATGTCATTGCTTTGGTTTGTTTATCTGTAGAAACAAGTATTTCATGAAGAACATGAAATGATTTAATAAAAAAGGCACTAAGTTTTGTAACACTCACTTGAAGGGAAAAAAAAAAAATCAAGCAAAACAGCCAATCTAGAAATTTTCTTTCATTCTAACTTCAGTTGGCAGCACATTAAAGAACCAAATAAAAATAAAACAGGATTTTCAGAATAGTCTGATGGTTGGAAGCACTCTAGTAGAATAAAGTGGTGCTAATGCACTGTCAAACAAAAGTAAAATTTTCTCTAGAGTTTTGAGACTTAGCATCTAGAGGAAAAACAAGAGGTGACAGGACACAAGAAAGAAGCTTTATAAAAGCAACAATTACATTTCACAGAGCTAAGATCAGCTGTTTAAGCATTTAGGAGACAGAAGGCTACAACTTTCAAAAGGTTGGAAGCATAGGCAGTCTTCATGGATTTGTGCACCAAGACAGAAACAGGAGTATAACCTGAGTGATACATAAAGAGTAAAAAAGATAAAAGGACATCAGGATTGCAAGTATGAGAGATTAATAAAACAGAAAACAAGAAAGCATTTGGCTTTTGCTCAATTCCTGTAATATGAGTCACTGATGAACATAAACAGACACAATTTACCAAGATGGGGAAGTAGTGCAAGGAACAGTTCAGTCATAAGCATCAATGACTGCCAAGCAAGAACAAAAGGCTCTACTCTTAAACTAAAAGCCACCAACAATCACTTCAAGCAGCAAGGAAAAAGTGATGGCACTGTACCTGATGCTGGTGTTGAGCTGCTGTTAAAAATGCTACTTGGTAAAAACTCAAAGGCAAAACTATGCTTAAAAGATCGTCTCTTCTTGCTGGACAAGCCCTGAGAGCAATCAGTTGGAAGTTTACGCTTGGTACTTGGAGTAAGAACCACTGGAGTCACTGATGAAAGGACTGAAATTAAGAAAACCAAATTTGCAGTAACAGCTTAAAAGGCAGAGAGTTTACTAAAGTAAACAGTTGTTTTGGTGGTGTTTTTTTAACTCTGAAAGAAACTTGTTGCAAAAGCTTAGCCAAAGTGCATGCATTTTGAACAGGCAAAGCAATCAGTAGAGCTTAGTGTTTGGTTTTTTATTTTGTTGGGTTTTTTGCAAGTTTAGAGTACCAGAAAGGAAAATCCAAACCCACACATTAATAAAACAATACAGGTATTAGGAGGAAGTAAATGTACAGTCATCTTGCATAAGTTTTAGAAACAGTAAGCGTGAAAGAACTTTAGTCCTCGCAGATTTATTCCCAAGATGATAAAATGCTGCACTACTGCACTGAAGCCTTAACTAAAAAGCACAAGTTTGGTTGTGCAGTCCCCACAGAGCTAAACCACACAGCCCACTACTGCAGTGATTGTAGCTGCTCCAAGAATTACACTACATGCAGTATCCTCAATAAATATGTATCTATATTCCATTTTAAACAATTTAAATTTAATCACTTATCTTCAACTAAGTTCTAGTTCTTCAGTTTAAAAAAATTGTTGAATATAGTTAACAAATCCAGAGGATACTGCATGGGCTTTACTCAGTACAAATACACCAATACCTACCGCTTCTGTCTTGTTGAGGTGTAGTGGAGGGTGTTCTGTTAGATTTAAATTTATTCAATGCTCCACTAACAATATCTGAAATGCAAGACACACCGAGCAATCAAATTTAAATGCGAAGCTTGTCTTGCTCTGTTTTCAACTCAAGTTTAACTTGTATTTTTTTCAGGGAGAAACAAAGCAAATCAGTTTAAATAGGTTTTATGTACACCCATTTTTTATCCCACCAACATAGTATCCATTGCTTTCAAAATAGCTGAAAAATCTATTTTCCTTAATATAAAAATTATTTTAAAAAAACAAACAAAAAACCCAACAAACAAACAAACGAGGACCCCCCCCCCCAAAAAACCCAACCCAAAACAACAACAAAAAACCACTCTGCATAGACAACAAGAAGTTTCTTGTAGGAAAGTCTACTGGTCATTATAAAATTATATGCCTTCTGATTTCTTGTAGGCAAACCTAGAACGTACCCATTGAGATCTTGCTCACAAAGTCTCAGAGACCCTTGCTTTAACGGACAGACAACTTGAAGCTGTAAAGCTTTTAGAACTTTGAAGATAAGTCCAAATAGAAGTATGAGATTTTGGCCTTTCAAAGAAATAATGTAAAACTTTTCTATGAACTATGTGCTTTTTTGGGGAGGTTGATTTGGTTTTTTTAAAGATAAAATTAAACACAGCAGAGTATATGCATGAAACTTTACTAGTTTTCCTGCTTTTCGAAGCACAAAATGAAAGTATTTTTATCAAGTGCTGTTGCAACCTACAGTTGTATTTGCATGTGTTCATAGCTAAGCTTAGCAAACTACAAGGTTGTAGTACTTCTTTTATGGTATCTGGTGGATATCACATAGTTTTTAAAAACATATTTGAAAACAGATCAAGTATAGTAATCAACATCTGGAGAAAGAGTAGAATCTGCCTACTACCAAAACCTATTTGACAGATCTATCAAGTTCTAACTGTTTCTTCTCAAGATGTTGACTTTCATGTTTATCACTTTGCAACTCTGGGAGGGTCTCTTCTTCAGAGCAGAGGAGTTCAATACACAAAAAAAAAACATGCCATGGCTAAACATACAATCATACAGCCACAATTTAAACTACTGTCAGGTTCAATGCTTCAGGTACATGAGCTAAGTAAGTACCTATGTTTTTATAGCAATACATAAAAGATCACTTTGCAGTGGATTTGAAACAAGTCAAGCATGCATGTTCCATAGTATTTCCTCTACGAGACTACAGAAATGAGACTATGCCATTTGATTGTCCATATCTGGCAAAAAACCCCAAATCAGCCCTGTTGAAAACAGAAAAAACCTCACCCGAAATCCCAGATCCATGATACCAGAGCACACAGTATCCAATAATATCCAATTCAGATTTACACTTTGAAACACAAATAAGCTACTCTAATGCAAAACACGCCTGCCATTTGCATCCCTGCTTTTTCATGACCTGACTTAAAGTATATATTAAAGTATCATTTCAAAATTAGCAAAAAGAAGAAAACAAAACAAAGAACCCCACAACCCCCGCAAAAACCAACAACCCCCCCCCCCC
>VZTE01005847.1:1015175-1095028 GCA_013397775.1 Eulacestoma nigropectus | reverse complement strand
CAACCAAAAAACCCTTTAGCTTTCTGCAACAGGATCCGAAGCTGACTCAACAAAAAGACGGAATATTAATTCGGCTACACAAATCCACACAAAATCAAAATAGCTTCTTTAGTAGACAACAGACTAGAAAACTCTGAGTAAATACACAATAATGGGATTACTGAAGTCTTATACAGATTTTGCAAACCAAACCAAATCAATTTTGCAGACATCTGTTCTGTTTGTGGAAGAAGCGAGTGCTTAGGATCAGACTACCTCAGGTCTCAATTCTATTTTTGGCTTTGAAATTTTCACAAAACATACCTACCCCCAACACTTCGGTGCCTCCTCCTCTTACATTCACTGGGAGATTCATTTTCACTGTCTTCGTGGCCCCACAGTGAGGGAGTAGATTGAAAGACATCAACACCTAACATTGAAGGAATCTTTTCCAAGATAAATTCTGGTACTTGTCCTGGAACAGTCAAGAAGTATTTTTTTTAATTATTCTTAAAAGCTGAAAAGAAAAGCTGTAGTCAGGTTGGTGCAACGAGACATGTTGATAAGCAGTTAACATCTTACCGATTTCTGTCGCATGGTCAATAAGTGTTTCCACGACAGCAGCTTGCAAG
The DNA here is from genome assembly GCA_013397775.1 of Eulacestoma nigropectus. Lineage (NCBI taxonomy): Eukaryota > Metazoa > Chordata > Aves > Passeriformes > Eulacestoma > Eulacestoma nigropectus. The sequence continues at coordinate 1,094,417 of VZTE01005847.1, read as the reverse complement.
CGAATTTTTTTTTCTGTACTAGCTGACATCTTTTCGTTTTCATTTGAGTGCAAGAGGTTGGGAGCAAAAATCACTGCCAGATTACTGCTATCCATTCTGTTTTCATTGGATCTTAACAAGAAAAGGCTTTTTAAAATCAAATTATAACAACATAAGCAGTGGAGAAAAAAGACCAAATAAGACAAATGCAGTTAGAAAAATAAAAATTGATTAATTACTGGAGTGCTTTTATAACAAGATTAATGTATAGATTTATGCATTCCAGGCCAGATAATTGCACAACTATGTATTGAAATCAAGAAGTTATAGATCCCCTCAGTTTCAGGGAATGCAAGGTATGGTAATTCTGCTTTACAAAGCTTGAACAAAGTCAAGTCTCCAGTTAATTAAGGTTTCATAAAGAAAACCTTGGATTTATGAAATAAAGGACCATGGCTGAATTTAGTGAATACCTGCAATTCAAAATTGCAAACCACTCACAGAAAGTACAGCATTTGCCCAGACAGACAAGTGGTTAAGGGAATTACAAGCACGCCCTTTACACTGACCTTAAGGACACAGTTCTCAGAAAGTTGAAAAAGTATCTCAAAGCTGCAATTGTTTTGTCAGCCATCAAACAGGACAGCAACACAGTCGCAGTTTTCTTCTCATTTCCAAGCTGCTGAGCTTTGAAAAGGCCTTCCTGCAGGTGAGGTGGAAGGACGGGTTCAGGCAGCTCTCTAAAGAACTGTTTGAGAAGCCCTGCAACATCACATGGCAGTGCAGCTGAGAGGCAGTTTTCACCTTGATCCAGTTTACTCTGAAATTTTTCATAAGAAATATGAGTTAAAGTCTTCAACATATTGTCAGATTTCTAAATTTAGGCATTAATGCTAAACTGCTAACGCTGAAGTAAAGCCCATGTCACAACAGTCACATCTTCCCCATTGTTAGTTTCAGCCTTGTCATGTTTTACCCAACTACATTATCTACAACGAGGCACAGGCAATGTTGTCAGACTATGTGTGCTAATTTACAGGTTTCCCATCTTCCCTCCACCAGGATAACATTGCTAAACAAATATCCTCATAGCATCCAGTGTGCACAATTGCTAATGAGTTTGTTCAGTCCCAAACTATTCTCACCACCTGAAGGCGAAATATTTAAAAGAAAAAAAAAAAAAAAACGGAAGCATGTCAGTTTCTGGACTCGATCTATCATTTCTAAAGGAGGCAATGTTATCAATCTACTTCCAGTATTAAAACCTGAATATGACTGAAAAGAGTCCAAAAATTAAAGCATGCTTAAGTGAAAGGCAGCTTATTAAGAAAAAAAAGAACAGCTTTAGAGAATACCTTCAAAGCCTTTAAGCGAACAAGAGATCCAGACTTTCTGAAGAGTCCCTCAGTATGAACATGTTCTTCCAAATATTCACAAGTATCAACGAGAAAGCTGAGAAAAGAACAGTAACATACTTCTGATGCTCAGAATAAAGCTTGGGTTTTTTCCAGAAAACCTATTTCACCATTTTTTGTACAACTTAATACATAGAATAATTTCCCCCAATGACAAGAGTATGAAGAAATACAACTGAATGAGAGCTGTGGCTCTGAATTCCACATCTAACTTCTGCATCCCTCCTTCCCCAGCTGGAACTATTCTTATATCCCCCACAAGCTCTAGCAGGTGTGGAACAAATATTACATTCCTTCTTCTGACAAGGGTTCAATACTATAAAGAGAGCAAAGTAAGCATAAAATCTAAATACACATTGTTAATTTACCTTGGAATATAACCATATTCTGGCACAAGTGATTGTGGCAACGCATGAAAAGATATTCCAAAGATTCTACCCTAAAATACAAAATTCAAATAATGTCATTTGAAAGCTGATATAATTATCAACTACATATTACAAAAAAGCACACATTCCACAGGTAGACATAAGGGTACTTAAGACAAAAAAACTCTTTCAGATAAAACAGATAAGAGGTATTGTCTGGAAAGCACTGTGATATCTAGAGATCTAAAACTATGCTGATTCTAGTTACAGGTAACACCCTAGATGATTGTGAAAGTAGAAAGGTTTTCTGCAGTATGTTTTACACTGTTTATTTTACAAGAAGTTAGTTTTCTTATAGGACTCCCAAATCAGTAAGGATATTAACCAGATTGTTTTGGAATCTCACCTTAGCTTTTCAACTTGACTAAATCCTACTTTTCTTAAAAATCAACACAAGACAATTGAAATAACTTTTTTTTAAAAAAATTTTTCGCCATCTCAGACACTCAAGATTGCTCTTTTGGGAAGGATTACACTCCACAATCTACAAAACTGTTCTGAACCTCATTTAGCATTTGTACTTAAAAACACGTTATCTCTACTGCCTAATAGCAAGACATTAGAGTACGTTACATATTAGAAAATAAGCAAACCTCATCAGTCATTACTACAGATGTTCACCTACAGCAATTTTTAAAATGTTTATCTGAGGTTGCTGCCCAGTTCTGTCAGTTATAAAAGCCCACATTTCTGTGTAACACCTTGTACTTTTTTTTTTTAAATTCATATTTACAGAACATGCAAGCCAGTCCCTCACCCAACCAGAAAAGGACTAGGATCATGCCCAACATGTTCTTAGAGATGAATGCAAACTCTCAGTCATCGACAGCTGAAATTCAACGTGCTATCCATTAGGAAAACAGTTAATCAGTAACTAAACCATTAGACCACAATCTAATCTATCCTACAGAAAGCAAATATTACACAGTCAGGAAAGAGAAGCAACACATCTGTCATTGTGTTTCAGGTTGCTACTAAAACTACAAAAAGAAAATTAACTCCAAGAGAAAATGTTTTTTTCTGTATGTACAAGATTACATACTAGAAAATTCCAGTGGTTTGGAATTCAACATTTAAAATTCCTAACTGATATGCTCACCTCACTAGGTTTTGTTCGAAGTATCAGAAGTCGTGATTTAATTTCTTATTAATAAATAATAGAGCTAATAGTATTTCCACTGTTCCCTCACAGCAGAAATAAGACATCCCTTAGCAAAACAAATGTTATTCTGTAGCTTCTACATTGCTCAGTAGTTACCTAAGAACACATTTTCTTCCTTACATACAATTTAAGCACTACAGACAGCAACATAGACATCTTTTATCAAGCCATACATACATTGTTCACAGTTCTTATTATCTTCCCTTCAAATGGAAAAAGAAGGAAAAGTCTTGAACTATACTTTTGATATTGACAAGGGTAAGAAAACTAATTCTAACTTTACTCTTGCTTTCTCCCTTTCCAAACAACCCAACTGAAGCACGTGTTTTCCCAACTTCTTTGGCTTATATTGACCAAGGATTACTGCAGCATTGTGTAATATCTTCTCACCCTTACAGAAAGCTCAGTCTGAGGAAGTTCAGTTGCACAGAGATCTTGTTTAAAACTTGACAGTGGTCTACACCTCCTAAAAAGAGTCTACCAGAAAATCAGTGCTCTGAAATGAACTTCAGTGCCGGCATCCATTATAACACTTCCGTTTTAAAAAAAAAGTCCTGAGACAGAAAACACTTCTTTCCTCCATCAAATTCAAAATAGGTATTTAAGGTAATGGGACAGATTTCATTCTTGGACTACCGGCAAATCACGGCCAGAGCTGTCTGTGCCAAAATACTTAGTCATGCCTTATACTAAGGAACCGTGCAAATAAAGCTCTTCAAACAAAACAAAAATCTAAGAAAACAAGTAAAAGACAGAGTTTTTAGAAACAACACTGTAGCTACATTCCAAGAAATAATACAATTACTAAGATTTGAGTTCCGTAGTGAGCGACATCAATCACAGTGAAGCATAAAAAGCTCTTGCACGGATCAGAGGCGAACGTGCGTGTTCCAGTGGCCAGCAAGTCCACGGACAAAAGAGGAACACACCTCCTTCGCCATCTGGCCCGCCCGGCAACATGCGAGTCCCAAACTGCCGGGGGCTGGGCATCCAGCGCCACCGAGCCACTACCTTCCCGAATCACAACACGGCTATATGACGGCCCCATGGAACACCTGCACGCTGAGGTAAAGGGGAAAAAAGCTCTTTTCCCCACTGCAGGAGGTGATGCCCTGTTAGGGGCCGGCGGGAGCCGCTGCAATACGGAAACGGCACTGCTGCCGGACCCGGCGCCCTCGGCGACAGGACCAGCCCCTGGACCCGTGCGAGCTTTGGCTCTTCCCAGCCCGGGAAGCCGGAGCCCTCCGAGCTCCCCCGCCCCGCTCACCTCCGCCGCCGCCGCTCCCGGCGCCTTGGCCGCCGTCAGGCAGCTCCCGCTCTTCACCTTGATCCCGTACGAAGCCCGGAGCTCCTCCAGCACCGCCAGCCGCACCAGCCTCCGCCTCTGCTCCGCCATCCCTGCGCCCCCCACCCTCTGTCCCCAAGCCCAGCCCGGCCGCGCTGCCCCTCAGACCCCTCTGGGCGCCATGGCGGCCCCGCTCAGCGCCCGGCTCAAACCCAGCGCGCGGCCCCGCCCGCGCCTCTCATTGGGCCGTTTGCCGTTCGAAATCAGGCCCCGGCCGCCCAACGGCCAGGCGGGGCTGCCCCGCAGCGCCTGTCTCCGTGCGCCGCCTCTTAGCCGACCCCAGCCTAAGGCCCCCGCGGGCCGCCCTCCGGCGATCGCGCTGGCTGCCTAAGGGCTAGGAGGGGTGGGACAGTGGCCGCTCCCTCATCCTTCCGTCCCATCTCCCCTCATCCTCGAGTACTGCGTCCAGTTCTGGGCCTCTCAGTTTGGGAAGGACGTTGAGACGCTTGAGCGTGTCCAGAGGAGGGCGACAAGGCTGGTGAGGGGCTTGGAACACAAGCCCTAGGAGGAACGGCTGAGGGATCTGCGGTTGTTTAGCCTGGAGAAAAGGAGACTCAGAGGTGACCTTATCGCTCTCTACAGCTTCCTGAAAGGTGGTTGTAGCCAGGTGGGGGTCGGTCTCTTCTCCCAGGCAACGACTGACAGAACAAGAGGACACAGTCTTAAGCTGCGGCAAGGGAAGTTTAGGTTAGACGTTAGAAAAAAATTCTTCACTAAAAGAATGATTGCGCGCTGGGATCGTCTGCCCAGAGAGGTGGTGGAGTCACCGACCCTGGACGTGTTTAAAAAAAGACTGGACGTGGCACTCAGTGCCATGGTTTAGTTAATGAGGAGGTGTTAGGTCAGAGGTTGGACTAGATAATCTTAAAGGTCTTTTCCAACCTAGTTCATGCTGTGATTGTGTGATTCTGTGATCCCCAACACGTGCCCGCCCCTCGCCCCCACGGGTGTCGGGCCAGCGGTTTAGTTGGTTGGTTACTTGGAAATAAGTGTCTCTTTCTCCGAAAATAAGTTTCAAATAAAAAGAGCTGCCCACCGCAGTTTTGTGGGTAAACTGAACTCCACCATACCTGGTGGCCAGGTGTCGGGTATCTGCATAGCAAAAAGGTCGAGGTTCTTCGCATCTGCTTCTGTCAGTGACGTTGCTTTCCCCTGCATTAACTGGGTTCCGTGCAGGTCTGCCCGAGGTGATCCATCATTTCCATCATTTTCTGCTAACACAGCCACACTCCGCAGTTTAAGTGGCACTTGAACCATTAGCACCAAGTTTGCTTTTACTTTCTAAATTTCGAATCCCGTGCCCGCTCTGTACAGTGAACTCAGACACCTCTTCCAGCAGGGTCATTCTGGGCTTTGCACTCTGTTACTATAGGAAAAACTCCTTCCTTTTTTCTTTGCTTTTTTTTTTTTTTTTTTTTAATTTTCTATTCCAAAGTAACTCTTCAAGTGCCAACAACACTACAGTTAACCAAATGCAGTCTTCCTGTGTAGTCAGAAAAAAACTACTGTACCAAAAATAAGCTTTCCAGCTTTTCCTTTATAAGTATTCTGTTACTAGTTCTAAAGCGAGTGTTACTTCACTGAAAGACAAAGATTGCCACAAAGCTTAGACACAGACTGATAACAAGGTTGCTACAGTGCTCTGAACACCTACAGACCCAAAAACTAGAGAATAAAAAGGCAATAGCTAGAATTTTTCCAAATGCCAGCAAAATGTAAGTGGAAAAAAAACCCTCTAACAAATTATAAAGAAGAAAGACTTAGCAACAGTAATAAAAAGCAGAGTAGATATGAATTTTCTTAAGCAAACCCCCACAATTTTGATTATGGATGTCAAAATCATGTCATTGTACAAAAGTAATATTCCTCTAAATGTGGTTTTAGTGTAACCTTGCTGTAAGTATTATTGTCTGTCCTGGCATTGAAATGGCATGAAAATACAAAATTTCAACCCTAAAATATCACTTAATTTCTCTAAATATGAGAAAAATAAAGGAATCAAGTAAATAGCTACCATAAAATTTAATTTAAACAATCTCTATTCCAACTTACTTTTTTGTAGTAATGATGAATTACACAAGAGGGAGCTGTGATCGGATAAATATATCAGAACTTTTCATGACAAGTATATTCTGTTCAGTGTTCACATAAGAAGAAACACATTATGATCGTATGTGCTGCATTTTTTTTACAAAAAAATGTGGTGCAGGTAATTTTTTTACCTTCTGCAGGAGATTTTTAAAGTGACAGTATTATCCAAATTTTGTCAAAACCATTTGTCAAATATTTTAATATTCTTTAGGTGACTATTTTAGTATGTTTCTGTTTTATTTGCAGGTAGAGACAAGCAGGAAAAATTACTTTGCAAATAAGAACTATAGTTTTGGAACCAGTTGTAGCATCCCAACTCAAATCTATTACACTCTTTTCAAATCAAGTTAGGAAAAATAAACAGCTATTTGGCATCTTCCCCCTGTCCTCTCCCTGCCCCAAATTGTCTCAGAATTGACATGCCAAGCTTCTGGCATTTTAAATAGTTCTAATTTCATGCAGCTATGGTGAAATCATGTCCTGAGTAACATAAATTACATCATTCCCTTTCATCATCAAACTCTTTTCTTGTTTTACACAAATGTTTGCATACACACACAGAGGCTTTTTTCATTATTCATATATAGGTATATGTTTACATTTTGGAAGAAAAAACCAAAACATGAGGACATTACATTAAATACATTTAGCATGGTATTTTGTGAATTTTGGAAGCTACTACAGAAATGAGAGTTTTGAAAGAGAAGTCAAATGCATACTAATAATCTTCTTTCAGTAACTACTTGGAACAGTTAGTGGTCAAACCAACCAGAAAATCTGCCAGAAGAAGCTAAACCAAGCTACTCCAAAGAGCAGGGTAACATGATGAGTATGAAAAACAGACCTTACTCCGAAGTACCCCTCCCTGAATAAACTCAGAACTCAGTGGGAGGAAGTGTAGGTATCCCTCATTCTAGCAGTACAAGGACTTCTTTTGAATTACTTCTTCAACAGACAGGCTGAGGGAAGAAAGACCATAAGGGCAGATTGTGAAGAATAAAGACCATGTGGGGAGAAAGCCAGGCCATACCATTCAGGAGAAACTCTGAGAAGTAGCTTCACACAGGAGGTTCCCGCACTGATGTCCTCAGAGTCTGACTACTAGCACAGTATATTCTGAACATCCTTACTCCTTCTTTACTCTTCCTGGCTTTCTGTCTTAAAGAGGAATTATTTATTCGAATTCCCAGTTGTCATCTTTTCATGTTGTTCAGCCTGCACTTACGTTAGTTATGTTCATTTTCCATCTCCCACTTGCCCTGCTGCTTTATCTTGTTTTCAGTAAAGAATTTTGCCCAAGACTGAAAGTGCTGGGAGGTGGCCAGTCTTATGCAATGAGGTCCCTACCTGCAACAATCCTGAATTATGTCAGAAGTAAAACAATCTGGACACCTGAATACCATCAACATTTAAGGTTAACTATATCTCTTACTTCAGTGACTAACTTGATGAAAACTATTTTCAGATGAAGACAATTGTAAGGAAGAGTATTTAAAGGGTATTTGAAGTAAGAAAATAAGGTTAGAGAGAATTTCCTCTGAACCATGGTTTGAGGATAGAATACTTCTATTTAACTCATGTTTTATTTGGGTTATGAATTTGTCTCAATTTACCCTCGTTATTTCAGTTTTTTTAAGAGACTATAGCAGAAAACTAGATACAACAATCTTAAAACTTTAGTATTAATTGTATAAATTGTAAATTCTACATCTGAACTTGCTCCATACACAGATTTCTTGGGGGCAGATTATGAAAGCTAAGTCATTCAGGTTTGAATATTCCATGCTACGAATAATCAGTATTATGTCTGAAATATTCTACAACTTTCTGGATTTTGTGAAAAGTATTAATTGAATTTTTCTCATTCACTAGTGCTATAGTCAAATAAGTTTTTCCAATGAGATTTTGGAACAGCTCTTGAAGTACAGCAGTATACAGCATAACTTTCTTCCCAGGGTCACAAGTCCTGCCAGCAAACCTGCTCCAGCCTGGGCTTCTCCTTCCATGGGGCCACAGATCCTGCCAGGAGCTTGCTGCAATGTGGACTTTCACCTCTTTCAGCCATCCACCAGGTCTGGCATGGGGTCCTTCATCAGCTGGAGGTGGGCATCTGTTCCACCATGGACAGCAGCAGCAGATGGACAGCCTGCCTCACCATGGTCTTCACATGGGCTACCGGGAGATTTCCCAGTGCCTGAAGCACCTCCTCCCCCACTTCTTCACTGACCATGGTGTCTGTAGAGCTGTTTCCTTTATTTATTCTCAATCCTATCTCCAGCTACTGCTCTGCAGCAGTTTTTTCCCCCATCTTAAATATGTTATCCCAGAGGCGTTAAAACTGTCGCTGATGGGCTCAGCCAGAGGCAGATCCATCTTGGAGGTGGCTGGCGTTGGTTCTGTCAGACATGGGGGAAGTTTCTAGCAGCTTCTCACAGAAACCTTCATTGTAGCCCCCTTGCTGCCAAAACCTTGCTATGCAAACCCAGTAGAGGTTTCTCCTCTGAAGAGATATGCTTTTGATCCCTTGAAGCAATCATGCTGAGGATGCATTACTGAGACAACACATTCATTCTGAAGACCTATGGTTCTAGAGTTTAACGGTTAATAAAACTTACTTGAGAGGAAATAAAAGCTTCAGACTGGTATAATTCTGCACATGAAAAGGAAATTAAAATTCCTCTTTTATTACTCCACATATACAGAACACTTGAGCTCAGAAGTGCTTCAAAAACTATATATAGGGCTCAGCTCACCTACTGAAATCCTCAGTCAGTTTCAAGTACAAAGGCATTGACTTGGGCAGACCCGAAGGCAAAAGTTAGATGAGACACTAAACATCATGTCTTGTGTCACAAACTTGGCACAAATTTTCCAGAAGGATAAGATGCCTCATTTATTTATTTATTTATGGCAACACATAAATTTTCACAGATTATCATAGTATAAAGAAATAACTTATATTCTCTAGTGTGACCTTGTTGTATGTCACAATCCAGCAATTTATGTACTAAGGGTAACAATGGATTGTTAGACGTTTTTTCTAATGGGAGAATGATGTGTGTTTGATTCTTTTTGGCACAAAAAAGTGAGCACTGCATTCCTTGGCAAAGTCTGTAACTGTTATGAAATTGTATAAAAGATGGATTTAAACCTCTCCTCCAACTGATAATAAAGCAAGAATTTGAAACTCCATTTTATAGTCTGCCCAGTCCTATAGACTTACTTTGAGGACACTTGTCAGATCATTACTGGAGCAAGGTTTAGAATAAAGAACTAATTTCTACATTTCAGACAACCTTTGGTATGAGGTAAAATAGAAAGAAAAAATGCCTCTTCCTCTGGCATATCATTTGGCTAGGTTCATATTTTAGATGCCTCAAGAATATAAAAATCAAAGAACAGGAAGTTTAGATATTCTAGTCCTGGGTGGAAGGTGAGAGGAGGTTTTAAAGTTGCTATTTTGGACTTGTATCTGCAGTGGGATCTCAGGTGGAATGCAACTGCCCAAGTCTTCTATGAAGCACCCAATGCTTTAGTCAGATATGCCATAGCACATCTGAAGTAGGAGGTGTGCTGAAGCCTTTAGAAGTTTAACTCCAGGCCCAAACTTAATGTTTTTTCTCTTCTGACTTTTGATCTCTCCCTTTTAATCAGTGTGGGAAGGAGACATGGTAAAGCAAGCAGTGTATGGGAAATTAAAATGAGAACAATAGTCTGTCCAAATTATGCAACAAGGATCATTATGCTATAAAATTGCTCTTCAAATGTGGCTGTCATTGAGAGGTATTAAGACTTCAACAGTTATTTTCTTGATGAAGACTTAATTTCTTGCATAAAAAGGTTTTTAAGCTTAAAGCAATGCCTACACACTTAGTGTCCTTTGGTTTTTTGAATGTTTGAAGGGTGCTAAAGGATTTAAATGTTACAGAAGTATTGTTCATCACTATAGATCAGTTGTATCAAAGGACTGTCACAATAGCCTTAGAATTTTTACAAATTACAAATGTAGTGTATCGCTAGGTAGAATGATCACTAGATCATTTTGCAATGGAATGTGTGTAGTGTTAGGAAATCAGTGCAGGCTTGATGGTTGTGCTGCTGTATCTAGGGCTAGAGCTGGGTTGGGCAAAACCAAGCAGTAACTAAATTTCTTCTGCCAATTCAAAAGAGAACTTTACTGGAAAACAGCAGAGAACAGAAGCCACAGATTGCCTTTTTTTAACTCCTTTCTCTGTTTCTCTTATGCAATGGGATATTCATGTGTGCAGTGAGGCAGAAATAAGGTGGTTAAATATACCAACAGGGAGAGTATTTGAAGAAATAAAATCTGTGCATAAAATTGTTTAATTTCATAGACTGAACAGTGAGGTACATGTCACTGGAAGGCTCTGCTGTGCATATCTAAGTGCACTCCTTGGCCTAGGAACAACAACCTCGTGTGTGGTTTTGAGCTAATTTACTTTGAAGAGCATACACAGGGTTTCCTTCCTTAGTTTTTCCCCTAGTCATCCTATACTCATCAGTTACACAATACCTACTTACCTTCACAACCTCTTTTTTCCTAAAGCATCAGTAATTCTAACTGAGTAGAAAAAGTGACTTAGACATACTTTACTCCTATATATATGGCCTGATCCTGTTACCTTTATAGTAAGTACAAAGACCTCTAATGGCTGTGGAGTCCAGCTCATATTGGAGAGCAAATCAGCAAAGAGAGCATATCTTCAAATAAGCTCACACAAACTGTTCAGCCAATGCACCACCTACATTTTCACAGGTAGGGATTGGTTAGTAAACATGGACTAAAAACCAGACATCGATTCAGACAATGGCAACTGTTTTAAGAAACCACAATATAACTTCTTTACCACCCATTTTTGGATCTGAGTTAGTCTACTGACAAACTTTTAGAGAAAACCAGACATAAACGTACAATATTATTGTAGGTGGCAGTAGCATGGTCACATTTATTACTCCTGTTTTTATTACAGTTACTTTTTCAAAAAGCACTCACATCTCACTGTCATAAGGAACGTATGTAAATGTAGTTTTGAAACAATCTTGTTACTTACAGAGTCACAATTCTGAATACTCTTAAGCATATATAGATACCTTTCTATTACTTGTGGGTAGATCTTTATCTTTTTTACAGACTCGGCATGTTTTGACTGTGGAGAAGCTCAGGTCAGCTTTCTGTGTATGACTGTGTGAACTGCATCTCTGCAGTGCAGGTGTGTCTGGTGTGGTCACTTGTGTCCCAGGCTTGGGGCACAGGTTTTGTCACTCGAGGGCAGCACCACAGGCCCATGGCTCTGCAGCCTCCCTTGCTGACACACATGTATGTGGCTTCATTGTGTGAGCCTGCAGGCTTTGGTAACTGCACTTCCCAGCTAGGTGTTGTTCAGTAGTTAATATTTTCTTTATTACATCTCATCATATATTCTTCTAGCTTTATTACCTAAGTATTACCTTATGTATATCCTAACTGTGTTATCTCTCTCTTCACCTTAGCTAAATGATAATTGAATGTTTTGATGTAACAGTCAGCAATCCCCCCAAAATAAACTTGAAATCTCATGTATTAAAACTGTTTCTTTTAAAATATTAGAATTGTCTGCTCATCTATTATTTTCAATTATTTCAGAAAACTGAAAAAGGCTAAATACATTGACAATGAGAAGGCAACAACTCAGAAGAAAAAAGAACAGAAAAGCTTTATGAGACAGCTAATGAAACATGCAAATAGAACCTACTGCTGTATACTTAAATTTCTTCCGTTCTTTGTGATCTCTGGAATTTTGCACTGTTTTTATCATGACATTTCCAAATATCTCAAATTTTCAAATTGCCATGCTGGACTTTTTCCACATCTTTACTCTACTAGGAAAAGTAGTTCTAATTATGTATATATAGCTATTTTTATATATGTTATTTTAAAATTTATTTTATTTTTAGCTACTTATTTTCCCTCTAAAAATACACGTGAGATCAGCACTCATTTGGGAAATACAGAAACTCTTCTTCTTTTTTTTTTTTGTCTCATGACTACCGATCAGTTTAGATTCTTACTGCATTGAAAACAATTACCTGCCTTCCACTTGAAGGCATTCATGCCTGTGTCAAGATGTGTCAAGATCTTTTGCTGTGCCACCTCCAGTGAAAGGCTGTCAAGGTGAAAACACTATGTGTCATCCTAGCTTCCCACGCTACATCCAATTTTAATTTACTCTTAAGTTGCCACAGTATCTTGTGAGTCCTGTATTCTATCAAGTAAACGTTTATAATCCGTATTTCCTTCAAAAATAAATAATAAATAATAAAAAAGGAATACAACAATTTAATGAAATATTGCACTTTTCAGATTGTGGTATTTTCAGATTGTTTTTGGCAGAAAGAAATAGAGAAAATGAGAATGAGGCATTTCCAGTTGGAACAGGCTATGAATTGCACATGCTCTTGGAAGAAATTTTGCCAGGAATGGAAGACTGGCATCCAGCAGCTCCAGAGTCACAGCTGTATGACTGCTGTAGGAATTTTTCTTTTACCAGTCAGATATTTATTTAAATAACCTACATTGTGTAATCCTCAAACGAGCAACACTTCCCTTCCTCATGTTCATGGTTTAGCCCCAGCTGGCAACAAAGTACCATTCAGCCACTGGCTCACTTCCCCTTCACCCCACTGATGGGATGGGGAGGACAATCAGGAAAGAAAAGAAGATAGAACTCGTGGGTTGAGATAAGAAAAGTTTAATAATTGAAACAAAGGAATAATAATAATAATAATAACGTAAATGAGAGGGAGAGAGGGAGATAAATCACAAGAAAGACAAGTGCAGACAATACAATTCCTCACCACATGTTGACCAATGCCCAGCCCATTCCTGAACCACAATCACCCCCCTTCCAGGTAACTCCCCCCCAGTTTATATATTGGGCATAGCTTTTTACGGTATGGAATATCTCTTTGGCCAGTTTGGTCAGCTGTCCCAGCTATGCTCCCTGCCAGCTTTTGTGTGCCTCCTCACTGGCAGAGGATGAGACACTGAAAAGTCCAGAATCACAGAATATGCTGAGTTGGAAGGGACCCACAGGGAACATCAAGTCCAACTCCTGGCCCTGCACAACACCATTCCCAAGTGTCACACCATGTGCCTGAGAGTGTTGTCCAAATGCTTCTTGAGCTTGGTCAGGTTGGTGCTGTGACCACTTCCCTAAGGAGCCTGTTCCAGTGCCCAACCACCCTCTGGGTGCAGAACCTTCTCCTAATATCCAACCTAAACTTTCCCTGACACAACTTCAGGCCATTCCCTCGGGTCTTGTCAGTGGTCACCACAGTGCCTGACCCTCCTCTTCCCCTCAGGAGGAAGTTGCAGACTGCAGACTGTGATGAGGATCCCTCTCAGGGATCCTCTCCAGACTAAACAAGCCAGGTGACCTCAGCCATATGGCTGTCCCTCAAGGCCCTGCACCATCTTTGTTGACCTCCCTTGGATGCTCTCTAATAGCTTAATGTCTTGTATTGTGGTGACCAAATCTGCACATAGGTCTCAAGGTGAGGCCACACCAGTGCAGAGCAGAGCAAGAAGTCCTTGACTTAGGGTAAGTAAGACTTAGCAACAACCAAAATATCAGTGTTTTATTAAGTGTTTATTATTCTCCTGCTGAATCCAAACCACAGCACTGCATCAGCTACCGAGAAGAAAATGATCTCTGCCCCAGCTGAAGCCAGGTCAAGAGGAAGCAAAGTTGTTAGCATATTACTGCATAAGCATACTATTTCTTCTTTGGTTTCAATCATTCATAAATATACAAATACTCAAGACAGAATTAAAATATACAGATTGAAAAAACCTGACAATGTTGGAATGTGAAGAAATTACCGTTTTAGTAGTTTCCACATCCATTTATTTATAGCTTTATGAGAAATTTTCATGTAGTGCCAGACATACTTAACTCTATCCATTGACACTGCACAAAAATATCTGTTTAAAAACCTACAAAGATCAGACAATTCCTATGTTGATTATCTTAACTGCAGAAAAACCACCACCCCTGAAGCTGACTTCCTGCTTGAGAAACCATAAGCTAATTGCAAAACAAAAGGTTAGTTTGGAGAGGTCCTTGACTTTCAGCAGTTAGTGCATTACAGCATATCTGATGTAGAAAAACTTGTAAATGTTTTGCATGTTCTTTGTCAAAGACAGTCTGGTTAATGTATGCTGTTAATACTGCTGGGTGAGATGATAGAGCATGAAGGAAAACAAGCTGCATTTTTACTGTCAAAATGTTCAGTTTCAGCTGCTCCAAAGAGCAGGCATTTGGGTAAAGAGTAGGCAGCTGCTTTTTTTTTTATTTCAGTCAGCTCTCATCTTTACCAAGTCACTTTCCACCTGCTGTTTTTTTGAAAAATTAAAATCCTTCCCACTCTCTTCAAGTCAGTTACTGAGATTCAAACCCATGATGCCAGGATAGTATCTGTTGCATGACTGACTATGAAAAGAACAACATAAAGAAAGCAACAGGTATCTTGTGGCCTTTAACAGATTGGTTTTGTGTGGTTTGGGGTTTTTTTAAACTAAAATATATTAATTTACATTTATTTTTTATTCATTTTCCATTGATGCTAACTCCTAGTTTTCTACTCATTTTTCCAAGCTAATTTTTCAGTGTATTTAATGTCCAATTTAAACTCAAATTTTCCCATAATTAAAATTAATTAATGAAAATATTTTAGACCTTAAAACCTTAAAAATGCATGCTCAGAAAATGACTTCGTTATGCTAGTTTCTAAAAGTATTTAGGCGATACTGTGTTCAGTGCTTCTAGGCCTGTGTGACAATATGATAGATTGTCCTTAAACCCAGACCTTCTAACTGTCCACGTGAAAGGACTCCAAATCCAATCCCCAGGAATTTTGCATCATGCCAGGGCCATAAGGCAGTTATGTGACTCAGTCAAGTTGCCTCCCTCTCCTCCCCACTACGTGCTTGAAACCTGTCTGTGTCTGAAGGGCTTGACCACAGGAAGCCACGCAGAATTACCACCATGGCTTGCTGGTCCTGACTTCCCATCCATCTGCACTTCCTGCACCTCTGAAATACAGTCCCATGCAGGAGGGACATGGCTTCTGCATGGGACAGGGTAGCTCTATCAGCTTTACATGGCCAGCTGAGGGACGGGGTACAAAGACAAGGTGCACGCAGGAGAGAAGAAAAGGAGCTACAGGTGCTGGAAGTGATCCCACTGGCAGCTATCACAGAATCATATAATCACAGTATGGCTGAGGTTGGAAGGGACCACTGGAGATCATCTAGTCCAACCTCCCTGCTCAAGCAGGGTCCCTTAGAGCAGGTTATTCAGAATTGTATCCAGGTAGGTGTTGAATATCTCCAGTGAGGGAGACTCCACAACTCTCAGGGCAATCTGTTCCAGTGCTTGGTTACCTGCACAGTAAAGAAGTTTTCCTCATGTTCAGGTGGAATTTCCTGTGCCTTTTGTCCTATTACTTGGCAAAATCCAGAAGAGCCTGGCTCCATCCTATTGACATTCACCCTTCAGATACTTGTATATATGGATAACATTCCCTCTCAGTCTTTTCCAGGATAAACAGGCCCAGCTTCCTCAGCCTTTCCTCGTAAGTGACCTGTTCCAATCCCTTAATCGTCTTTGCTGCCCTTCACTGGACCTGCTCCAGGAGCTCCATGTCTCTCTGTTACTGAGGAGCCCAGAACTGGACACAGCACTCCAGGTCAGGCTTCACCAGGGCTGAGTAGAGGGGCAGGATCACCTCCCTCAACCTGCTGGCCATGCCCTTCCTAATGCAGCTCAGGATCCCATTGGCCTTCTTGGCCACAGGGACACATTGCTTGCAGGCTCATATGTCAGCACAGTCAGACTGTTACAGCTTAACTTCTGCTACTGACACCTGTGCCCTTAAGTTAAATGGATACCATGAAGTTGGCTGGAATAGTATTTAATATTTAAAAGAAGGGCCATAGTTTTTTAGCAGCTGTTTGAATTTAAATGCCATTTTGACTGATTATCTCAAAATATGTGAGACCTGATGCACAACAATAGTCAGAACCAAAAATGACTGATGTAGCCACTAATAAGCACCCCAGAGACCTGGATTTTCCAATCAAGTGCAGACAAAATTGCTATATCCACAGTGACTGCTACTTTTAAAAACAAAGTCCAGTTGTAGATTTAAGGTTTTATATGCTCTGATTTCACCCATTTGAAGATTTTCAAAACTTCTGTCTGCAGATATGAAAACGTTTCTCTCCATTATTATCGTGACTCTCTGTTTTTCCTTATTCTTATTGATTATGAGCCTAATTAATCTGTAAATCATCAGCAACCCCATTAAAATACTTCTGGCTTTATAATGTTCTAAGTGCTGTAAAACAAAATCAAAATAATGTCTAAATGTCTTTATTTATATAAATGTACATTTTTATACATACACAAATCTAAGCATTTCAATTTAACCTGTTCTGAGCAGAACTCATAAAATCTTGATGAATCTCTGTAGACTTCAATATTGTACAATCATAATTTTATAGAAGTTATAACACAACTTTTGATACTTATATATCTTTTTCTATGGAACTCATGCGGCTGTTCACGTGCACCAGGTTTAGACATCTCCCATCACTAAGGTCAAGTAAGTTGGTGTGTATGAACCACGTAGAAGCAGAACTTCAACACAGTCCTTATTGGCTTAGAAAAATATAACTCTTAGATGAAGTTCTCTGTCAAGTGACGAAAAATCTGCACATTGTACAATAAATAGAGATAAATTAAGATCTTCATTAGGATCTATTACAAAGGTTTTCTCATCATGGAGGCTTCACTGCAAAAAGTAAATTCCTTATATATCTTTTGTATAGCAGCTTCTCTTCTAAAAGTTCAAGATATCAAATAAATTGCATGTACCACTTGTGAAATCCATCCTTCTACAAAACTAAGGGTTGACAGCAAGTTTGGTGTAAGTATTTTGTTGTATTTTTTTTAGACTGAGTAAAGAAGCCTAGCTTCCCTTCTTATCCTTTGAATCTTGCTACCATTTACAATTATTTATACTTTGATGACAGGACAATCCAAAGAACTCCTAGAACAAAAGGAATAAAGAGCATGTATTACAAAGGGAGACTAAAAAAATTGGCTTGTGTAAAAAGACTATGAACAAATTCAACTGACTAGAAAGACATTAGTTAGAGAAATCCTTCAGAGAGGAAGTAAAACATTGTTTAGATTAAGGCTAATGATAGTCAAGACACAAGTAGATATATGTGCTATGAACACATTTAGAGCGTAAATTAGAAGAAAATTTCCAATCATCAGGAAACTCAGGTTCCAAAATAACCTTACAATAGCAGTAATGGGGTAAATAACGTCACTGGCTTTAGGATGGCACCTAATTACTTTACAAAAGAGATTTAATGGTTGCCTATAAAAGGAAACTAGACTGAGTGACTCAAAAAGTAATTTCTAATCCAATGTTTCCAAATTCTGCTTCTTTGTTCAGGTGAGGGTAGGGTAGAGAAGGGTTTAAGTGGAAAAGTAAATCATTAATGTCACGTCAGATTTTCAAATGAGAAACAAAGTAATATGTATATATTCTCAGTCATCTAAACATAAATATGGAGGAGAGCAGAAAGAGAATGTATGAGACTAGGTTCAATTGCAAATAAATACAACAGAATAAAAATGATGCAGTGCCATTTATTATTTCATGACTGTGAAGTGCATAAGTTCTCGGTTTTGCAGAAAGAAATTTTAATAGTACTGACCAATTTATATGCAGTTACATTAAGTTTCTACACAGGTGAGAAGGCTTCATAAGTTATATGTATTAGTGGGGACATATAGGAATCTTCTGTAAGGTGATTCAGAACACATAAAATAGGGCAGCAGTTTGACTTTTGACGCAGATGGTCTGAATAGCCCCATAGAATTGCCTTCCTTCTGCCATTGACTGTAGAGCACTAAGTCTTCCAAAGTGGAGGCCAAAAATTGACAGTGGAAATAATTCTGTTTCAGTTTCCTAAATAAAATCTGAAAAGGCACAAATGAGGAAAGCCTCTGCCCTGCAGGTCTTATGATGAGAAGGCAGAGCATTTAAAACACTTTCCGTGACTTTAGGAGAAGTTAGTAATTTTCAGTATGGCTCCAATTACTCTTTATCAAATCAATTAAACCCATACAGTAAGAGCAATAATAAGCAATATCTTTTTGTGCAAGTATCTTTGTGTCAGCATCATTACATGTGTATTTGTGAGGGAATGAAGATGCAGTTTTATATATTTTTGAGATGGAATTGTGTATACTCTTACAGTTACCAGTTTCGTATATAGTCATATAATGCAAAGAAAGCAACTTACTGCATATTACTGTTACTGTTATAGGGCAAGAGCTCTAGTTTATTAGTATTCTTTCCTCCTCCTTTAATTAAAAGAGATTTTTAAGCCCTCTTTCCTAAGAAATAGCATCCTATTAAAAACAGCTTGAATAGCTGCTTGTCTCAATTTTTAGCTAACTGCCACTGAAAATGTAAGGATGAAGAAGGTTTTCTTTATTTTGCGGTATCTTACTTGCTGAAAAATCATATACATCAAGACTTGTCAGATACACTTCAGTCAAAGAGTCCTTCTGATTATGCTGTACTTTATACAACAACAAGAGGAGGAACAAACATTAAAATTGCATGCGGTAAAACCACAGAGATAACAATAAAACACAGGGAAGTGAGATACCTGATTTTATGTCTAACTTGTTTTTCAGATTATCTAGATACTAATTCAATTTATTTCCTTAAGATACAATTAATTTCCTTAAATATAGGTGTTTATGCTAAACTTGCCTATGTGCCTCTTCAGTTGAATTTAATGCCAAAATTCTTGACAGATATTATAAAACATCATATAACTGTCAGGAAAACAAATTTCATTCATCATCAGGAATGTAATTCACATCTCTGTCTAGTTGTGTTACTTGATGCACAGGGGGTGTTTCTTTGCGTGGAAATTTATTTTTCTTCTTTCTTGTTCCCTAATGGAAAACTAGCTCCTAGTTTCAGAGCTTGGAAAGGAATGGAATTTCCACCCCGTGACATTTCTCTGAAACTCTCAGTTTGTGAATATCTCCTTCTCTGCTGGTAATGGAATCCCACACAGAGCCAGTCTATACTAATGGTTTTAGTTGCTCGCAGCAGCGCTTATGACTAAGTGCAAAATCCTCTCTTCTACCTCACTACCAACCCCATCCCCGCTGCAAACCACAAGTCTAACAAGAGAACCAAGTCTTTTTCTCCTAAGGTCTTCTTCATAGTGGAGCTAATGGTATACAAAGACATGAACACTTCCTTTGAGAGGAAACATAAGTCATCATGTCTGTCTGTATGCTCAAAACTGCTGCACAAGCATGTGTACCTAAGCTAGCTGTGAGTTCCTCCCAGTATTTTTACAACCTGAGGGCTGGAAGGGCAGAAGATGATAAACTTGTAAAAATCTGTGTACATATTCTATTACTTTATAATGTCCCATATTGTACAATGCCACGCAGCGTTTTCAAAGAGCCCACTCTCAGAAATGTGTTCATTTCAGGCAATATCTGAGAAGTTTACAATATGAGAGTTCTTGTTCTGCAAACTCTTAACCAAGATGAAAACTCACCTGTTTTTTGAGTTGGAAGTGAATCAATTTGTATCAACACAGTGCAATCCCTGTTCTAACCAAGGGATCCTTCTGCTGTCTGTCACTCCTCCTGTACAAGAGCTTGGGAAGTTTTCAATTAGCCAGGTTCTGAAAACATAGCGCTGGCGCATTGCTCCAGGGAGATGTACCAGAAACTTGGCATAAGACAATATAAACAGAAATTTCTCTTGAAATATAAATGAAAAATGTTCATAATTCACACAGTGGGTTTCCCAAAAAAACCTGCAACCCAAAACTGTTTTCAGAGAAAAAAAAAAGCAACCAAAAAAAGCACCAACTGTCTCTGAGTCCTGGGTGGAGTTCAACTTATTCCTAACTGATAACCTTCTGATCTTGTGGCTACGGGTACTGATATACCTTTCTCTCTGATTTTCTAGCATTTTCTTCCGAGTCAAACAGGATTTTGCTGGATTTGCTCAATGTGGCATGGCCAACACAGTCACGGCTTCTGGTTCCCATGTTGTTTGTCCAAATTTGTTCCATGCTTTCTCATCAAGGTGAAGATGAGATGAAGACATGATCTACCAAAAGGACATGATATTTATTCTATTCAGTGATTTGGACAAGTCTTGGGAAGAACAAAGCGGTCTTTCATCTCACCTGTCACCTGGACTAAAAACACGCAAATTCTTAAGAAACAAATGAGATTCTTTCCTTTGTGCAGGTCAGGTACTTGCAAAATATCCATTCTAATCAATTTTATGAGGTGCATATGGTCTCCAATATGACCTGCATTCTAGTTATTTTTGTAAATAACTTGTTTCTTTCGGTAAAATATGAGTAGTTGGTCCCCTGGAAAATATTCTGAGCAGCCTTAAAATAGCAATTCAAAACAAAAATCAGAACTGTAAAAAATAAACTAGGAACTTACTCTTATATTTGTATTTCTGCACACTTTGGCATGGTTTATTAAATTTTTGTTTACAGATTCAAATATTCTCAAATGTTCTTAAGTAAAAAAAGGTACAAAATTTAAATGTGGTAATGTCTGGAAATACCTTCAAAAAACAGCCTCAATTTAAAAACCTTTTTTTTTTTTCCTAGCAGTTAATTGATAATGTATCTATTAACATTTGAGTTAATAATGGCAGGATTTACAATCATACTTACTCTGGATTACACACTTCCCAAATCTAATATTTTAATTTATTCCTCAATGACTAATGCAATTAATTGTAGCTGTACATTAGCCTACTTGTAACACATCAAGCTGATAGTATAGGAGATTAAGAACTAGACCAAACCCAAACTAACTGTGGTATGCTATATATAAAGCATTGTTTGCCTGAGTTGATATTCCTTGTAACTGAATTTTCCGAAGAGCCTACAGGAAGGAAGAGCCTAATGGGCCCTTTAATTTGAAATGTGCCCTGCTGTTGGTGCTTTGCAACATCCTTACTATACTGCAGTGCTGGATGACTGGATGAAGTTGTGCTCCTGCTCACTTACTAGAGAAAGCATTTCTAAAAGGAAGGATATGCATCACAAAATGAGTCCAGATTTCAGACAGCATTACAATTTGTAGCAGTTTGGATTTAGGTTCAGAATGACACTGTGCATTTTAGGCCACTTTAAACTTTCAATACTTAAAAATTAACTAAATGCTGTGTTGTCAGGGAAGCCAATTTAGCTTCAAGGAAAAATACAAGAATATCGATTTAAAGATTTAACAAGGTTAAATTGAGAAGAACTTTGTTTAACAACTACTTTAATAAAAAAATCCTCAATCTCAGTGGTAAATGGTCTAAGTTATTAAATGTAGAAATAACTCATTAAAGAGATACATCTAAGTGCCATTCTTTTGCCAACCAATGTTTCAATTTAATTAAAATGTTCTTTTATTTTCCATGCCACACAGAGTTTCTGGTGGTTTTATTCAGACTTATTAAAATCTCCACTGAACTCCTTTTATCTAGATATACTTTTTCAGCCAACAATGACCAGAAATTATTTGTATGTGCAATATATGAAAAATAAGTGTTATTTTCCATTGAAAATAATAAATTCAGAAGGGTTTTCCTTTGGTAAACCTTTTAAAAATAGCTTTTAACTAAAGAGCAGACACCTCACAGGCAAGTGTTATGCATTTTTGAATGTTCTATTACTTTCAAAATTATTCTTCTCTATATAGCAGTGCCTGATTATTTTCCACATGCTAATCTTCTTTTTAAAAGCTTTTTCTCTAATGGGCTTTGATGTTTCCTTACAGAACTTTTTGTTCTTCTTCTCTCTTTTCATTTTAGCTCCAACACATACTCAGGCTGTAAAGGGAACATCTATTTAAGATCTCCTCAGAGCTTAAGGATATGTATTTTTCTTTGCGTCGATGCTGAGTGACATAGCTTCTTCTTTAATCAAGAATTATAAATCTCAGAAAAACTGCTGATAACATCTGAAACTTTATGTACTTAACTGTAGTAATCTCTGAAAATTGCTTCTTCCAAGTATAGTGGAGATTGTCTCTTGAATATGTAATTAAATATTGAATGCAGGGCAACTTAGGCTCTCACTAAAAGGGATTTGTTTTCTGTTACAAACATACACATTCCATTTTTCTCTTGAGGGTGAAAGTAGATATAAATAGGAGGATACATAATCTAGTCTGTTCTCACCTTAGTTTTTGATGCCCTGGAGGAAAACAATATTTGTGCCTGTGCATTATCGCATGCACTCAGCAAAAGATGCATCTAATTGGGTATGGTCCACAGCCCTGGTCTTTCATCTGAATGCTTGTGTATACAGTGCTGTGGTAATCAGAATACAAACGATTACTCTAGACAATATGCTAGAATTTAAGGCTGATTTTTAAACTGAATTTTTAAATTATAAGTGTTACTTATATGCTTAGGTGGCTAAGTTTAATCAGTTAATCATGGAGCTTACAAGGTACAGAATTAAATTCTTAAAAGACAGCAAATAGATTACTACTCTGAGAGAAGTGAGAGCATGGAAGAGAAAGAAGAGAAGTGAAACCAAAGCAATATTTCTAATAGGATAAATTTTGCATTAGGTCAGCAAGTCCTGGCAACTTTTCCACTAACATGCAGTTTTGTCTTCTCTACACAGAAATTTACTCCTTTCTCTCCCTCAACTAATTTGTTCCATGAGTTAAATATAATTCTCAATTGTAGAATTTACTTTAAGATATCTAGTCTGATTTGTCAGGTGTTACCTGCCATACAAACAGAAAGGTAGAGTCTATCTATTGAAGAAATGTAAAGTTTCACTTGCCTTTCATACCTAAAAGAAGCATATGCAAAAAGAAAGGTATGTTTTTACTCTAATTAGTTCATCCACTAAAATGGCCGATTTTTACCTTCTCTTCGAAAGGAATAGTATCAAAAAATTACCCTTTTGGTTAAAGTATATGGTGGGTGAGTTGGGTACAATAATGTAACATGAAGTGCATGAACATACGAAATCTGGCTCAAATCCAAGACTTCAATAAACATCTGAGAGAAAACTTCTCAAATGCGCGTGTGCAACCTGCAGCACCTTACAGTGTGAGAAAAATTCAGGTTTGACTGTTCAGGAGTTCTGACTAATCAGAAACTACTTGCACATGACTGAGAAAGTAAGTTGAAGAATAAACTGGTATCTGGTGATGAGGTCAATGCTCTCGTTTTGTCAGATTTTACAAAATCACTACCTGTCAGGCACAAAGATTTCTCAGAAGCCCATTTTAAAAGTACCTACCGGATCACAGTTTTTAGAAGTGCTTATGCATAGAGTGTCAAAATCAAAGCAGAGCACGTACGGGCAGGCTAAAACCCCACCTTAAAAACAATATTCCTGCTTTTTTTTTTTTTTTTAATAGGACACTAAGTGCAATGCTTATAGAGTTGGCATTTTGTAAGTGTTAAATCCTCATGATTTTCCATAATAAGAAATTTTTTTTTCCTGTTTTTAACTAGCAAATGGCAACTATTTGGGCTGAAATTCTTCATGCTACTGTTTACTATTAGCTGGGTATTTCTGTACATTTCAGCTACCAAGATAGAACCATTTCTGAGAGAAAAATTGAGCAAAAATACATTTTATGGTCTGCATTATATTATGTTCCAGACTTGTGTAGACTGAAAAGATTAAATAATAAGATCAACCTATAATCAGTCTTTTCAGACTTTGTTAAATTCACCAAGATGATCGTGTGGATTTTCTTGCCCTGATTAAAACTTGTTTCATCTGGTAATTTTGTAATGATTACAGCCACTTTGTCTCCCCAAGCAATGGTCAGCCATCTAGTGTCCAACACAGACATACGCTATGAGTCACTGCTCTATGAGGAAATTATTCAAGTTCATTCCTGGACTCATGGTGGTGCATGTCACCCTGCTAGGTTAAGCCAGAGCATCAGTGTGAGTCATTCTGTGAACTGGAGGGCTTGAATGATTTATGTTAAAAAGAAAGAAAGCATGCACAAACAAGGCCTATCAGCTGTCTGACGTCGTCCACAGCGCAGTCCCACAGTCAGGTATGAGGCAGGGGACGTGGAATACAGCACCCAAGTAATGGATGTCCAGGCATGGCAAAGACAGCAGTGCCTTAGACTGGCATTATGGCTGAAGCCCTGCAGAGTGGAAATAGAGCCTGTGCTGGCTTATCCTCTAACCGAGGCTCAGGCAGACAGTTACAGTGACTGATCAGAGCAGCAATCAAATCACACAAATTTAACTTGTATCTCAGTATCATTTCAGTTTCAACCCTTAACAGTTGCCTTGATATAAAACATTGCTTACAAAAACATCTCTACTTGATAGGGATAAATCAGGTCAAAAGAAATGTGGTCTTTTGCTACAGCTTAAACCAGTGTTATAGAACAAATGGAGGATTTTATATTAAATTGCCTCTTCCATGCCATTCTGCAATCTAAGTATCATTCAAGACACAGAAAAAATAAGGCACCTGTGATCTGACTTGTAGCAGAGCTGAGTTTCCTCAGCAGAAGTTAGTGATAAGTATGATTTTAATATAAATTTCTAAATATTTGGAAAACAAGATTATAGATATCTTACATAGGACATACAACATTATTTAACTGTTTGCATTTTATTCTTAGCACTTTGGTTTTTCTTATCAAAACATAAACAGGTTTTCTTTCAACTTTTACTAAAATTAATTAATAACAGAAATTGTAAAATGGAAGCTAATTTCTGTATTCAGTGCAGACTGCAATAAACTGTAAATAATTCATGGAGCAGTATACTGCAGAAAATAGAAAACTCCTTGTAGGACTGTACAACTATCAGACCTAATTTATGCTATGGGTTGCTAAATCTAAACTGCAATTGCAGCCTACCACACAATCTAATTATTTTCCTCAATGTTCCAAATTGATCTTAAGGATTACTGCATTGCTTGCCCACAGTAGGAAAAGCTATAACCTGTTCATCTCTAGATTTTACTGACCATTTTGGCAGAAACTTCTAATGCCTAATCTGAATCATGGAAAATTTCTGTTTTCCTGCTAATGTTTTTCTTTTAGAATGAAATGTCATATATTCAGCTAAATGAACAAGGATTCTATGATAGATTGGACTACAGCAGAGAAATGGAACACCTCCTTCTGTAACATTTTTTTCAGTCTGAAATCATCTTTCTTGATCTTGGATGCCTAGAGCTATTGTAGATGAGATAGCTCCTGCCCATCAAAGAGCACAACTGCTTTCCAACACTACTGTAGGCAGTGTCACCTGGTACACTTGCCTCTCCTACAGCCATATCACACCAGTGATTCATAAATCATTCTGTCATCAACCACTGTGTCCCCACCACAGCTGTTTCCAGTCAGTAAGCTCACAAATTAACAGAAACTCTCAGTATTAGTCCTGAAGAATAATTGTACTTGATACTAATTAATTTTGTCTCTTGTATAGGATTCCAGTTCTTACAGTCACGCAGGTCTTCCTGGATGTTGCAGCTGCCTTCTGTGTTAGTGAGAGACGTGTTTTGCTGTCAGCAAACTCCATTATCACACTCCCTAAGCTTTTCAATGAGATGACAAAGCAAGTATTGTTACAAGACTGACCCTCTAAGAGCTTCAGTAATAACACCACGTAACAGCACTTTCCCTTTCAATGCCAGTTTCCCCCCTCGCAATATTGTGCTCTCAATAATTAGCGAGCACTGTGTCATGTGCACTGAAGGTACAGTCATCATGCAGGAGTCCTGCAGAAATAGTATGTTCTTATTTAGGTACACACTGTCTATTGATGCATGTTTACCTACAGACCAAAATAAGCATTTATATAAATCTAGGGGTTTTTTTTATTAATTAAAAATATCTTTTTCTACTGTACTCACACTAGTTGAATCTGAAAACACTAAGAGGCAGAAGAATTAAAATATTTTCTTTTGCTATTATTAGGGCAAAAGATTTTGTTTCATAAATGATGAAATATTTTTTAAAGTTTCATTTTGAAAAGTCAAGCTGGAACTAAATTTAAAAAAAATTGAAAAGACCAAATGTTTCCAATGCTACATGGAATAAATGAATAAAATCACGATGAAGTATTTTTTTTGAATCCAAACTGAGAAAATATAGTTTGGCTAAAAGGAAAAAAGCATTTCAGATTGACATAAAATGAATGTACTTTCTGATTGTTTTGATTTTGCAACAGAACCAAAAAAGATAATTACCAACCTCTGGTTTTACAGAAAGCATGAATTCTGGTGTTCTCATATGCCAACCCCATAACTTTGCAGGTTTAGTGTTCTTTTACCACAGGTTTTTCAGGACACAAATTACAATTTAAATAGTCGTGTGGCCAAGATAGCTCTGGTTCCAAAGCTCAGATGTTGTCACGAGCATAAATTCTGGAGAAGGTTGGACGGACTAAGGGAGGAGTGACAGCACCAGGAAATCTCCCCAGTCTCTGCCAGGAAGCAGTTAATGCGGGACAAACTCAGTGCCATGTGCATAAACAAGACTGTAGTTCTGAGATGAAGACATAGAAGCATGTATCAAAACCCATACGCATATTTGAGGTGATTTTTTTCACTGGTCCTCAGAAAAAGCTAGGAGGAGCTTGAAACAAAGATAAAAACCAATTAGAGACAAGCAACAATGTTGACAGAGTCGGACAGTGGGGGAAAAATACACGCCAGGGAAAATCACCCAGGAAACTACTTTCACATGCATATGGCAGAAATAAAAAGTTGTTTACTGAAGTGGAAAAAACCCCAAGTCATATGTGTCTGCTCCACATCGTGTGCAATGCAACTAAATATTTATTTAAAGGCATAAAATGTCATGCTGTTTTGCATAATTAACTACTGGCAGAAATACTTCTTGAATAAACAAATTCTACAAATTTGATCATTATAGACTTAAAAAATCTATTTCTAACAGATACTTTATATGTCAGAGTGATCACATGTACCCTAGCAACCAGGATGTTATTGAAATTCTACATACAAGTGGATGAGTCATTTTTAGATTTGAAGTAAGCCTAATGATGAATGTTTAATAAATGGCAGATCAGTAAGCTATGAGCTAGATTTTATAAATGTGCAAAGCCTGGTAAATTACACTTGTTCATAAATTTTCTGTTAAGAAAGGGTAAATATCTGTGCTTTTTTATTTTTCCAAAAGAATGTTAAGTAATATTTTCTGTGTTTTCAGGTTATTTCCCATATTTATCATCTGAAGATTTTTACACATCAACTTCACTTACCTCAGGTGTAAGGATTTGTCCTAAAAACATACATCATATCTCTCTTATCCTGCCCAAGACCTGAGAAAGAGTCTTCTCTGCTTCACGTACAGATTTGTGGGCACAAGTGTCATGTATGTAAGTGACAGAAAACATCTGTGTGGGGTATTTTATATGCCTTTCTTGACACCAGTTTCCTGATACTTCAGCTCTTTGGTATAGAGGCATTATCCATTTTTTAAGAACAAACTGTTCTATAATTAGTGCACAAAATTTGCACAATGTGCTGCTTCAAAGGTAACATAACACATGAAAAAAAAAAAAGAAAAAGTGGAAATAGAATGAAGCCCCAAAGTGATTTTTTTTCCATTTAGGGGATCTAAAGTTTCATGATAGTACTGTTGCATTCATCACAAGGTTGGACTCCAGCTCCTTGGGATTCTTTCTTAAGCAGCAGTCTAAGTACAAAATAGCTTATAATAAAATCTACAAGTACATATGATGAAAATGCAAGATTTGACGTTGAAAGGAAAGAGCATTGATGCATTCTAGAATGACAGTTCTCACATTCCTAGCACAGACAACATATTTGCTTCTCATTATTCCAGGCCTTAATCCTCAGTTTAACTGTACTCATTGCTACTCTGTTTCATGCTAATTTGCATGCAGCATCAGTTAATGCCAGCTTAGAAAAATTGCTCAGTAATTGGCTGTTAATTCATGTTGTGTATGCTAGTCGTATCTTGTTGTCAAAGCTTTTCTCCTTAATTTCGATTATGGATCAGGAACAAATTTTGATTAGTTATCAATCCGATAGGAAAAATTATCATAAGTTTTTGAACATTGGAAATTCCTAAAATAGTGCATGAAAGAGAAATAGGCCTTTGTAAACACTGTATGGAAGAAAGTAATTGGAGGAAGAAGGTGACTATCAATATAAAACTTGTTGCTGGTTTAACATAAAGTGAGAATGATGGACATCTAATCCAAACTAAGATAAAGTTTCACTGACTGTCCCTCATAACTTGCACAGGCTTTGTGGGATCATTGCTGTATTAGTCCAAAGCACAGTGCACATTTTCAATGCAAAATGAGACTACATCATTTATGGTGAAGCCAAGAATGGTTTTTTAACAGTTCAGAACCCTTATTTATGGATGTTAAACCTAAAGCACAAATCCATAGTTTTAGTCTGTGCTGAAAGAAAAGCAGAGGTAAACAGCATCTCAGAGAAGCAGTGTGATGAAAACCTGTCGCTTTTTCTGATATAACTGGGTGTAGGGTGTGGTCTACCCTTACCACTTTATCACAGAACCCATCCCTTCATCTGTTTATAGTAAGGTACTGAGTAAGCTAAGCTTGTATAGTTCTTCTGAACTTAAAATTTTCCTCTTTGGTTACCAGCACTTGCACCACCAGCAACATCAAAACCAGACAGAATTTCTAAATGTAGTTTTTATCTCAATTTAGGAAGAAAAAAAAAGACAGTAATTCCTTCCTAGGATCCTTGCATTTTCTAAATAGTCAAATAAATGATTGCTTAAGAAAAGAATCCTTGGAAGGGTGCTTAAGAGCAGAAGAAACTAGTAATTTAGGTTAATTCTTCATAAGGAGAAGCTTACTTGATTTTTTTTTTTCTTTTAAATGATCCAGAAAGAGTTGTATCAGCTTAAATTTGGGCAGTCAATAAACAAATCCCCTCTAATCTGCAGGAAGATTTCAAAAAGTTAACTGTGAACAGCTCTACTTTTTGGTGTTTTGGTGACTGAAGTCCTCAGATGTTGTTTCTGTTTTGGTTAATTATACAATAATGAACAAAAGGAATGTTGCTCTATCAATTGATTTTTGGAATGTTTCATGGGCATCAGCATGCTAAGCACTGTAAAGACATGGACAAAGTGCTTGTTCCTCCTTGACCATACTGTTTCTAAACAGGCAAAAGGGGAAATGAGATGAGGGAGAAGAGAATTTGACAAAAATTACACAACTGACTAAGAGCAAACAAAGGATTTCCTGCATTTAAGCCTGATAAGCAATGAACGAAGCTGCTTTTTACATGTAGGTCTTACAGGGGAAAGTAAATACTCCATTTTTTTCACTTACTAGAAGGTGGATATTATACTGGATTGGGAGAAACAGTTTTGAGTTCTCTGGTTTTGTGTCTTGTTTTCAGTCTGGTTTGCTAAGGAAATGAAACTTAGGCAATGACAGTGGGTGTTTATGGGTGGCTGCACACATGTCCTGGTAGTAGCTTTTGAATGTGTTGGCAAACTGTAGCAAATTGGACACAAAGTATTGGTCTCACAGATAATGTAATTCAAAAGACTTGGTCTCAAAGGTAATGTAATACAAATGTTGTGAAAATAGGAGGACAGTTGTAGATGCCAAGCTGTAGCCTGATAGCATGAAAATTCACGTGATAGAAATCATACCACTTTAGTTTTGATGTTAACAGAACCATGCAGTTTCTTCAGTTATGTTTTAGAGGCTTCCTCTGTATTAGGAAATTCATTAATTAAAAACCCAACAACAAAACAAAACCTCATACAACAATGCAACATTAGGAACTGAGGCTTAAAGGAAGAAAGCCAAACACAGTATTATTCATAATAAAATAATGAACTAGAATAATGCTCATGGATGGATGGTATCAGATTTCCAGATTTTCCTTCAGAGAGTAGAGCTGGTGGCAGCAGAAGGCTTCACTGCTATACTTAAAGGAAGAAGAAAGAAACAGAGATGAAAACAGGGATGAAGCTAGGTTCATGATGGAGAATATTTATGTTAGTGATCTCAGATGTCATAATGA
Organism: Eulacestoma nigropectus; assembly: GCA_013397775.1. NCBI lineage: Eukaryota > Metazoa > Chordata > Aves > Passeriformes > Eulacestoma > Eulacestoma nigropectus. Next base: position 1,063,813 of record VZTE01005847.1, on the reverse strand, counting down.
GGCAAGATCTAATCAAAAATATCAGCATAGACAAGGCCTCACTGGGGCTCAAGGAAGGCAATGATTCAAGTTCCAACATTAGAATACATAGTTTGAGCACATGTCTCATGTTAGAACTTACTTGCTTCTTTACAAGCACTGCTCCCCGTCCTGCAGGTGAGATACCCTGCCAAGAGGGTGTGATGGAAGCTGGAGAGCAGGTACATATGTTTCATTTGACTACTCCTGAGCATGCCAGAAATTTTATTTCCCCTTCTAAAACAAGGGTTCCAGTATAATTCAGTTCCTCCTGCCTCACTAATGTGAGCAGCCTTCAACCAAACCAAGGCACACAATTTCCATTGTGTCATATTCATTCATTCACCATAAGAATAAAATGCAGTGAGAGAAGCTAAGACCTTTTTACATGGGATGGACTAGGGAACATTTTTATTCTTGTTGCTATAGTAATGAATACAGCTAATCGTGCAATCACTGTGATTACACATTTAAAAAGGGTGGTACTTTCAAACAGAAGCAATACAACTGCAATGTGAAAAAGTGATGCAATCAAGGAAAGATGGAAGCATAAGTCAACAGAATGCTTAAGACATGTTTATTGGATTATGATGAAATATTTTAAAGAGGAAGTCTGGCTTAGTTAAGATACTAGCATCAGCTTCTTACGTTTAAAATCAGCATTTTGGTCTTCCACCGCTTTCTTTTGTGACCTTAACCATGAAACAGAGTTAACTAACAGTTACGAGCCATTTTAGGTGCTTGGCCATGGAACAGAATCCAGAACCTAAAGTTACTCAGGTTGATCACAGACTGCATTCTGAGCTGGGAGCAAATGAACATAGTTACTGGTCATTCTTTCTGATTATATCATAAAACATCATTTGAGGTGCAGAAGAGGTCTTCGTTGGAAGGAGGCACTTCCTTTAATTTGAGGTTATGGAATTTGTTCTGAAGACAGATTCCCTTCAAAGGGAAAGGAAGTTAACAGTCTGGTTTTGCAATGTATTTAAACTTAAGGGCTCAGATACTAGGACCTCTAATAGAGATGCTCTCACTCATAGAGAATGCTCTGACACTCATGATACTCTCTGAGATGCCTAAATTCAATTCCTTCCACTGTAAAAATTCAAATCTTATCTTAATGTCTTAAATGCCAGGCTATAGGGTAGGATGCTCTCTCTCTTATACAATAATTAAAAACCCTTGTGTGCACAGGGAATGCACACAACAAACATTAACACTGCCAACTACCAGAACACTTCCTTGAGAGGGGGAGATTCAAGCAACATATTCAGTTCTATATGGTATACCCAAGCATGTTCTGCAATCTACACAGCTCCAAAGAAAAAACTTCCTATGGAAGCAGGTCAAACATTAAAATTGTATCTGCTTCTCTGAACATAATCACCACAACGATTAGTACAGCACAATATTGGAAATCTGCATGAAAATGAGATGGTCTAGCACATCTACATACTTGCCCAACATCTAATGGTGGTGAACAATGCTGTAAAGCCAGTATGGCATGCGCATGCTTCCCACTGGTGGGTTGAACTGAATCCTCAGTACGTAGTGCATTTATGCACTGGATGCCTGAGAAATCATCAAAGCTAGGTTAAAGAGGTCTAAGGTTCTGAAACCCAAACAGCAATTACTCATTTGGTGTGCTACTACCTATTTTTTGCCACTTATCCTGCAAAAAAAGCCAAGAGGTCTACAGACTTATTTTGTTTAAAACTTTGAACTATTTTTTCATTGTCACAACCACAGACTGAGACAAAAGCACTTCAACAACTTTCCTATCTGAATACAAATACTTTGCACCATTTGAAATAGTGATTTAAATATTGATAGAATCTGACACGTCCATCTAAGCACAATTCCTTTATTGTCATTGCTTTACTAGGGAACTATGGGTTAAACTTTTTTTTTGTCTACAGTCTTGAATAATATTCTGTAACTGATGCTGAGAATAATAATGTGTAGCATGCTCTTAAAAGTGACATAAACCAATCTGCATTATGAACATTAGTTCAGTTACTCTGAGTCATTAGTCACACAGTTTACTGCCAATGTTTTTCCCTCCTCTTTGTTTTCTGAACTTTTAAAGATAGATACTACGTTTAAATACAAATCTTAAAATGTGCTTGTATATGACAAAGAAATAGCACACTTCTTTTTAACCTGTGAGTCATCCTGAGCAAACTTTAACAGAACTTCCTTTCAAAATTCCAGAGAAGTGATAAAATAGGACAGGTAGATAGGTAGAGAGAACATACACAAACAGTCACTCTTCAGACATAAACAGAATCTCTAGCTTTCACTACTGTATTATTTTCAGGTTGTCATAAGACTTCACTGTTCATGTTTATACCACAGGATTTAAGAAGCTTTAGAAGTGTTTGTCCTGGTTTCAGCTGGGATAGAGAAAGGTACGGTTAACTTTTTCACAGATGACTGAAGAAGCAAAATAAAAAACTGCAAACTAATGATTTTGAAAGACCTACTACTTGAGACTACAAAAAGCTTTGGATACTTTACCTAACCCTCTTGTAGACTGACAACCAGAAATCTTAGCACCAAAAGTTTTCGGCATATCTTGACAATTGTGCATTGTTTTCTAAGTCTGATATTCATAGAGACACCTATAATTAGAGACCAAGTTCCTGAACCTAGCTATACTTGGGCTAGGGCTTTACAAGGACCCCTTAATATTGCCCCTAGAGGAGCTCCTAATAAATAAGGATGTATTTTAAACAAGATTAGTTTTCAGTATATGAATTTTCAGCCACCTGTTTGGCATTTTACAATAAGAGTGCATTTAAATGTGAATATACTGAATTTGTTGAATTGGTGTCTAAATAACTTCAAATGATTCTATTATTTATATGCTACTGAACATTGACAGTGGCATATATTCACCATTACATTTTGTTCAGTACTGCTACAGCTACTCTCCCTGATTAGAACTGAAGCCAACAATAGGCTTCTAATCCAGAAAAGTGACAGTAATACTTGACAATATTGCTGTTCTGAGCAGTCCTTTAAAACAGGAAACAATACACATTGCTTTAAAGTTGAAAAGGTAAGGAGGTATAAAACTGGGAAAAGGAAAGGATCTTAGGAGTTCAGGAAAATTTACATAATTGTAGGTCTAAGTAAATTGACATTGCCCTCTATTCATTTCGCATCTAGCTACAATGGACCACCAATGTCCATTTTCTTTCTGCTTACTTAAAATTTTCTTTATTGCATCAATTTTCCTGATTGTGTTACCAACAGAATTTATTTCAAGGTGTCTATTAAATCTAGGAAAGAGGAGCAGGTTTTACATTCCCTTCCTGTAAGTACAAGTCTGATAGTATCAGCAGACGAGTGTTAAGTATTCTCCTGCAAAGAGTCTGAGAACAGTTTTGCTCCCCTACCTCCTCAAGGTATTGTCACCATTCACTCATCATAACCATAGGACCTATAGAGACTGACCAATGTATCCTGATGATATACTTCAGGGACAAAGTAGAAGTTCAACAAAGTACTGTGATGTGTAAAAAATTTTGTAAACAGCTTTGAAAAAAACCCCAGGATTTTTTCTAATTAGCTCCAAATATATTATGAAATATCAGTTCTCTTCAGCTGAAAAGGCATCAATTAAATTACTCAGTCTACCACCCTTCCTCCTGGGCAGGTGGAACAAAGAGCCTTAGGTCGAGCCATAAGTAGACAGACTAACTGAGAACAAGAGAGTATATGAGAGAAAAATGGAGCCTTAGAGAGCTTAATCTTTCCCTTCATGCACACACATGGCTGGTATATTTACCATTTGCAGCCCACACTAAGACTATTTTTTCCTTTCAAGTAACAGTCAGCTCACTGTTAGTTCTTGTACCAATAACAGCAGAAGAGAGCCAGCCCTTGGCAGCCACTATCACCTGTAGCCACACTTTCTTAGCCCCGTTCTGCTTCCTTCTGATCCTCCAGAACCACTGGCTCAATCAGTTGCTGAAATGGGTTTGAGGGAAGATGCTCTTCCTTCCTTATCCTCTCCCTTTCTTCTCCATTTGACTCATATAATGAGCATATCAGAGAAGCAGAAAGAATGGCAAGCAAAACCTCCTGAGAAGAACAAAGAACCTTTCCCTTAAAGCAGTGGAACAGGAGAGTCCCTGAGTATAGAAAAATGGGGCTTGTCTATGTGGCATATCATATCCACTTACATTTTCAGCATTCAGTTCTGTGCTCAGTTCAAATCAGCACAACCTTGCATTTCAGGGTGAACTCCCCTTGGAAAAGGTTCCTGCCCTGCAGATGAGATCAGAAAGGGCAGAGAGACACCACTTACCACACCCACGTCCTGTGAAACCCCTGTGACTACTCCTCATTTCTTCTCACCTCACAGTCAGCAGGAGCTGTCACTCCTACTTGTTCAAACAGTCCCTGCCACTGACTTTGTCACTGCAAACAACAAGGGCAAAATTATTATCACTGACCTTGAACACTGCAGCAGCAAAATTAAATTTTGTCCACTCAGTTTGGAATTTGAAGCAGCTCTGTCAGAAACAAAGCACATGGAAATCATGTCTACATTTCTTTCCATATTGAAGGAGCAGTGTAATTTTAGAAAAAAATTAAGTAAACATCACATTAAAAAAAAACAAACCCCAACACTTCTGTGAGCCCAACTTTCATCCTGTTATACTTTCAAAGGGATTGTTATATCCACAGCAATTTAACTGTGAAACCAATTTTAAAATGTTTAAACAATACACTTAGTATATTTCTAGAGAGTGATGTCTGGCCTCTTGCTGCTGACCAAGAGATATCCTGTAAAGGAAGTAGCTAATCACTGTCTCCTTGGAAAATGTTTACAAAGGGAGTTTGGGATGATGTTATCTACATCCTGTTTAAGTAGCTATTTTGTTCTTTTAAATCAGATGCTGAACCAAAAAGAAGCATTCTTAGTAGTATTGTTATGCTTTTCCTTTCTAAATCTTGAGTTTCTGGATAGTTATTTCAAGGGTACCAGCTGTTTTTCACCTCATCTATCCATACTTTATACACATGTGTTTTAAGAAATAAGATGTTTTGTGCTATTCTTATCAAAATCAGCTGGTAAACTGTATGTACACATAAGCAATCAAATCGAAACTGATCAAATATGTTAATTCTGAAAGACCATAAAGGAAAGAAAGCTACTTTGCTATGGACTACTGGAGGGAAATAAAAGTTATGATTACAATGCAGTTATACTAAATAAAAAACTTGTCTTTCCCCGATACCAGAATTAAATGTGATTTTGGTTTTATTGATACAGAATACAGATTTCAGTTTGCTATATTCACTGCATATTGTCCCACCGTGTGCTGCTTTTGAAATTCATGAAAGAAATCATATGTTATTTTATGGTCAAAGGCAATATCGACACCCATAAACATGAGACATGAATTTTGAAGTTCACAAGTCTTCAAGGGACCTCTCTACATGATTACACTGTCCTAACTGCAATGGCTTAAAGACACAGTCAAGACAAGATTTTTAGGTATAGATAATGTCGTTTATTAGACCAGGTAGTATAATATAGGAAAAAGTACACAGATTTCCAAATGTTGGTGTTTTTAAAGTTTAGTAAACTTCAGCTTTCAACATGATTTCCTACAACACTATTGCATTCAGTTTGGGAGGTCTGGATGGATGGGCAGCTAGATACACATCTGGTGAAAAGCAGTTTGAATGGTCAGGCTCAGGGGATAGGTGTTTTACTGTAACTGGAGACCAGCAGTGAGTCGCACAGGGGTCTATGCTGGGACCTGTCCAGTTTAACGCTGTTACCAGCAGTGCTGGGGGAGCTGGTGCAGTGCTCTCTCCTCAAGCTGATGCAGGCAGCATCAAATTGAGATGACAATTCAGTACACTTGAGGCCAGGGCTGCCATCGAGAAAGACCTAGACAGGCTGGAGGAATGGACTGACCAAGAACAAATGCACGGTCCCGCACCTAGGAAGGAAGAGACCCTTGCACCAATATAGGCTGGGTACTGGTGAGCGGGGAAGCAGCACTGCTGGAAAGGAGATGGAGGCTTTGCCAGGCAGAGGCTGCACACAAGCCAGCAGTGTGCCCTGAAAGCAGAGAGGGCCAGCAGCACCCCGGGCTGTACTCATAGGCACAGAGCCAGCAGATAGACAGAAGCGATTACACCACCTCTAGACAGATCCAGTTCTGGGCACCCCAGCACAAGAAGAACATTGACAAACTGGATTGCCTTCACCAGAGGGCTACTGAGATTTTTGGAGGCCAGAGCACTTGTCCTGAGAGGACATGCTAAAGGAACCGGGCCTTTTCAGCTTGGAGAAGAGATGGCCTCAGGGGAGATGAAAGAGCAGACTGACTACTTCTGAGAAGGCTATTGAGAGGCAGCCAGATTTTTCACAGCAGTGCACAGCAGGAATGTGAGAGACAAAAAATAAAGCAAAACAAGCTAAACCAGTAATTAGATATAAATTATTTTCTTTTAATTTTCAAGTTTTTTTTTAACCATGAGATCAGTCAAATATTCTAACAGGTTGGTCAGAGAAGCTGTGCAGTCTTCAGACTTGGAGGCTTTCAAGATCCAGCTAAATAAAGCCCTAAGCAACCAGGCTTAGTCCCACACTTGGCCATGCTTTGAGCAGAAGGCTGGACCTGAGGTCCCTTCCAAACTCAGATATTGTGGGATTCTGAGATTCTCTACAGAAACCCTTGTTAAGTCTACTCAAAATCTTGTAGCTTTTTAACTGTGCCAGTTGGTCTGATAAAAGTTATTGCCTTTACCCACAAGCTATGTCTTGCCTATAATTTCCAAGACTAAAACCCACAGATATTCCATAAAGTGGCAGCATGTTTACACCTACATGGGTCATTACTTGGACTGGACTCATTCAATCCATCCCACAGACCTTTGGCATTTGAAGTGAACAAACTTACTCACAGTAGCTGTAACGATCAGCCTGAGTGTTCACTGAGAATGAGGGGGAATCCATGGCTGGCAAATAACCCGCAAAATGCTCTGGCAAAATCAAAAACCAGCAAGTCCAAGTATTCCATGTTCTACTCTAAGTGCTGGCAGTTTTTCTAAGCTTTTCCTTTTCTGCTTTCATGAATTCTAGTTGTGGCTCTCTTTCACCTTGTTCAACTAAAGGCTGACTGCTGGATGCTAATGTTTAACTGAAGCAACCTTTACAGAAGAAATGTCAGTATGGAGTAGTGAGAGAATTACTCAGGGTCTGATAACCTCAGTGAGGTTATCAGACCAAAACCTTCACTAACTCTGCAACTTTCCAAAAATGGAAATGTTTGATAAATTGGTGAATGTACCCAAAGCCTAGTGATCCTGATCAAAAGGGATGACCCAGGCTTGGAAGAGAGACTAGAACTGCTCCACTACCTGTAACAGAAATCAACACTCACACGAACAAACTGTTTTAAGAGTTTTAAGAGCTACAAACTTTAATTACAACAGAGAAGTACATTTAGATGATACCTTAAATAGGGCTGACAATATGGGACAGCCACACCTTTGTCATATCACAGCTCAGATGAAGTTTTTCATGTGCAAATGCTAGCAGGCTCTCACTGAGGACAATTTGTTAAATCCAATTACTCTGATTACTACCTAGTTTGCATAAGAGTTTGCAAAGGTGTTGACTTTTCATACAGTGACTCTTCCTATGTTTCTATTTTCTGTTCTTCTTCCCAATTGTATTAGCAAGCTTTTCTCCTTTTCTGGAATTGCTTCCTACACTATATTATCTGGCTTGCCTCTGTAATGTTGCCGACTGACCCTGCCACATACCAGATGCTCTGCCAGTGCCAAGGAACCTCCTCATTCACCACAAGGGCACTGAAAAGCTTTCAGAATGAGGCTGTGCTTCTCCAATGATCTATGTTAAACAGATCTAGGTAAACGCTACTGGAAAAATGTGTGGTCTTGCTCTCTTGCCACTGTTTGATTGTGGCAGCAGTTGAGCTAATATGAGTGGGTGGTGAAATGAATGAAATAATTAGTACTGTATGGCAGAACAGGTATAATTTTTATTTAGGTTATTTCAGTTTATTTTTTTTGCCTGGATTAATTTTTGTGTTCAACCCACTGTGTGGTAGTACATGCTCCAATAGTTGGCCCATCGTAAGGAGCAGGTATGGACCCAGAAAAAACAGCAAATTGAATGAGCTTAAAATAGATTTGAAAGCACAACTTGAAGAAAATTATTTTTACTCTGCTTCAAGGCCAAGCTATGCTTGTGGACTTGGAGTAACTTGGAGAGAAAAAGATGTATCTTGAAGTACAACTGAACTCCAAAGATCCAGCTTGAGCTGAGGCAGTAAGTTGGTTCTTTCACTTGGTTCTAATGGTAAAATCCAATTTATAAGTTATTATTGTTGCAAAATCTTCCAGGAATCTGAGTACAAGTGTACAAAAATGCCTAGCTGGTCATGTTCCCTTGGGAGCAATATGGTCCATCCTAGCCATTGTCATCTTGCAACTGTTAGCGTGGCTTCTTTGGATCATAAGTTATACTTTAAAGCAATTAACTACTGATTGAAGCTCTGAGAATAGAAGAAATGTCTTGCCTTTCCACAGAGCAAACTCTGATCCTCTGAGAACACAAACCAAGCATGAATCTACTTTACACTAGGAGACCATTTCAACTGAAGAATGTCACATTCAAGGATCAGTATGGCAGACTGCTGTCTGGGCATGTAATTTACAACGGAATTATTTGTATGAGATTGTGTACTGTGAGATTTACTTATGGATTACCTTCAGGCCACAAAGCTAGAAAGCACTCTTTCTGTCAAACCTGCATTTATTTGTGTATGTATGCATGCATGTGAACTTCTCAAGGAAAAACTGTTAAAGGCAAGTTGTTTGGGATGTAGTTCTCTGAAGTGCAATTCAGCCAGGAGATTGGCTTAACAACAGAGCTGCCACAGAGCACATGATATGTGATCTTGGATATATATTACTGTATTTGTATTTCTTAAACCACAGTGACCTTCAAGCTCTATGCTAGGAATGAGCTTACAGCTTACTAAAAAGAATGTCATCTACTGAATGTGATTGCCAGGAATATGCAGGGGTTTTCCTTTTACCTGGAATTCTTCAGCAAAGCAAAAGTCAGGTTGCCCCAGTCTCTGTTGTGATAATGGTATTTATCACTGCCTCTGAGAAAAGCCAGTGAGCAAAACTGATCATTTTGGAAACCTAAAGAGAAGTGTGCCCCGGTTGTTGGCAGAAAATTACTTTGAATACCTGAACCTTGCCAGTTAGTCTTAAAATTAAAGAATCCGTTTATGAAATCTGTGTGAATCTTGGTGTGAGGCACACTGGCATTATGATGACTAAGTAACATTTAAAAACATAAACTGAGCTCTAAAACAAGGTCTTGATAATGCAGCATCTCTGGGACTTTTGTACTGCTCCATTGAGTGTATTTCTCAACAAAAGACCATTTGGGCAAACTACAGATTGCAAGATACAGGGTAACTTCGCTGCTTCAGATTTCTTGCCTGGCCATTTCTTCCCAGAAGTGGAAAAGTTGGCAACGTTGAGTTGGAAGAGCTCTCAGAAACTCCTAATCGTGGTACAAGAACCATGAAAAACACTGGAGCCCCTTTCCTTGCTCTGCAATTAAACTGGAGGGGTAAGGTTAAGCCTTTAAAATGGCAATCGTCAACGTGGGCATCTCAGTATTGTGCCTCCACCTCAGCATCGCACAGAAACTCACCTGATGAGCCAGCCGCGCGTCCCACCGGGGCTGGGAGGGGCCGTGCCGGCCGCTCGCCCCACGCTGCAGCGGCGGCCGGGCGAGCTCCGCTGGCGCGGCTCAGCCCGCCGTGGGGAAGCAGCTTGCTCAGAGGGGAGAGGAGGGCAAAACCTGCCCTGCCCTTTCGGGCCGAGGAGGTGCCGTGGAAAAAAGTTGCGGCGGCTTTAGAGCCGGGCGGTGAGAGTCGGGAGCGCATGTGGGTACCTGGTAAAGCCGGCGGCTTCAGAGAAGAGCAGCCCCAGCTCAGTACTTCCTCCTGCCGATAAGATCTTCGCCAGCGCTCGTCACGGGTGGCGGCCGTCGCCGCCGTCGCCGCCGTCGCTGCCCTACTTGAATCGGTTTCAGACTCCTCCCGAGGCGAGACGGGAGCGGGAGAGCGGCGAGGCGGGAGGGAGGAGGCGATGCGCGGGGCCGCGCCGCTCCACCCGGCCTCCTCCGCCCCGCGCAGCCCCGCTCCCTGCGCTGCTGGCAGAGCCGGCCGGCCGGCGGAGCCGCGGCTGGAACCGGCATGGGGACCTTAGGCAAAAGGAGAGAAAACCAGTGAGTTTGCCATGCTGCTTTATGTCCCCGTCACCCCCCTCCCCCCTCCCCGCGGCGGCGGGTACCGGGGTCGGTGTCACCGCGCCTGAGAGCGTGCGGTGCCCGGTGCGGCGGTGGGGCCGGCGCGGCTCTCCCCGCGGCGGGGATGGCGGGGGCTTCCGTGGGGCTCGGGGTGGTACTGCGGGGACCGGCCGGGGCCCTCCCGAGTGGGACAGGGAGAGGAAAGAAGCGCGGGAGGGGGTGTGCGGGGGAGGATTTTGTTTCGCCCTTTGGGATGGCAGGGTGCGCCGGGCAGGCGGGTCAGCGCGGGATGGAAGAGCCTCACGTTACGGTGTCGGCTGAGCGAGAGCGGGCTCGGTTACCCTCGGCACGGCCGGGGGCCGCCGGGGGGCCGGGAACGCGGCTGTCACCGCCCCGCCGGGGAAGCGGCACCTGCTCCGGGGTCAGTCCGCGAGAGGACGGTCACTTACTGGTGATGTCCTCCCCACCGCCACAAGCGTAAGGTGGAAATGCAGGGCGGGTGGCCCCCCGCTGCCCCTCAGTCCTGCTTTCGTCTGTTTGTCATGTCGGGTGACTGCTGCCAGAGGATCTGTTCTGAGGAATAGCCAGAGGTGCCACCGGCTGAGCTTTGCCTGTCCAGTGTGGCCAAGTCGGCCACAGTGTTACTGTAAACTTTTTTCGGGTGTGGAAACTTCAGGTTTTCTCCAGCCCGTTGCCAAAGCCTGAAATATTTTCTGCCTTAATTCCTGCTTTGTTACTATTTGCTAGGATCCTCTGCCCTGTGTTGAATAAAGTCACTGGAATAAAGGTAGGAGAGGGGCTTAAGCTTGTGAAAAGAAAACATTGAAAGTTGATCAGGCTCTTGTTCTTTTTATATGAGAACAGGAAGTCAGATCACAAAGCTAAGAGGGAAATTGAGAGAAAGGGGGAAGGGAAGAGAACATTTGCATGTCGGCCACTGTCAGCCTAACTACGGCAGAGCTCAGTAATGGTTACTACCTCTGAAGGGTCAGGCGTGTATTTTCCTGAATTTGAAACTATGGATGCCTGGGATCAGTGTTGGGTTGTAAATGACACCGTGGTCAGTTTCGTGGCTTTCCCAGCATTCAAATGAGACAGAAAGGTAAGGATAAGGCTGGACATTCACGGGGATAAGATAGGGTCCAGACTGTCTTCATAAGGCATGCATATTTTCAACTTCATGCAGGACTGCCGGTTCGGGGACGTTTGTGAATTTACCTCTACTATCTGTATGTAATACGCACACTGGATGAATTTCTGTGCCTTTTCTTCCCGGGGCTGTCAGCCGATAAACAGAGTCTTGCATAGTGTTCCAGGAAAAGTTGTATGAAAGCTTAAGATAGCAGCTTAAAGATGCTGGAGTCACTTGTTTAGGAAGACTGTGGAGTGTCTGAGATGAACCCAAAGAATCCCTGAAATTTCAGGAGTCCTTGAAATAAACCCAGGTTTTATTGAAACGGCAGTGCTTGTTGGTCTTTTCTGAAGTGTATGGCTACACTCGCAAGTCAGATTTTGTAGTGGTTCTTGTTATTTGCAGGCAAATATTTTTCATCACTTTTCATCAATACAATATTGTTCCTATTTACTATTTAATACAGAAATATGAACTTGTATGCAAGCAACGAATAGCCTTTAATATTATCTGTAAACATACACACTCTTGAAATATAAGATATTATGTGATCAAAACAAAAGCCGAAAATTAGATATGTGCTTTATTTTGGTCTCATCTACAATTGTTACTAAATAGATTTATTTGCTCATGTATACTATTTTAAAACAACTTAATAGGAAATAATAGTATAGATTAGATGCAAATTATGTATTTGTTTTGATTGTGAAATACTCCACTGTGAGGTTGTGCTGATATTTTGTTTACTTAATAGTGATTTTCCAAATTAAATTAATAAAGTTAGTATGGTGTTTTCCAATGTGTCTAATAGTTATATTTTTTTTCAACTTTACTTTTGGTGGGCACACAAACATGTGGTAGTAGGTTATTGCATACTCTCCAACAAAGAGACGAGACTTCTGACAATCTTGACAGATCATTCAGGGAGCTCTACAAACATGTGCTCTGCAACTGACATTTAGCAGGAAAAAAAAAAGTCACTTACTGAGCAGTCCCTTTGGTGTATATATTAAGTGGGAGGGTTATGTCTTTCAGCATCTTAACTAGAAGGAGTTAATTGTCCTTTAAATCTCTCCTCCTTTCCCACGCAGTGTAAAATTTGCCACTCTTATCTCCTTGTATTTATTTCACTATTTTGCTTTCTTTTAGGCAACCTGCCCAAGCATGCAGCACTGCCCCTGAATCAGCACTGGAGCTGCAGCAGACCAGCCACTGTCCCAGCCTCTCAAGTCATACTCAGGTCATGATGGTGCCACTGGGGCACCTAGCTAAAGGAGCCACTTTGGAAGACCTTCTTGAAACCTGCATTCAGTCTTTTGGTGAGTGTCTGGAGGTTTTTAGAGTCATAATTATTTTTTTCTGTTCTGGCTATGTTTAAATCCCTTAGTAGTGAACTAAATTGATTTGTTGATGGAGTAGAAAGGTGTTACCTGAGAATCGTCTATGCTACAGGTGATTGTATTTTTGGTTGATGAATGTATTTATGCATATGTGTGTAATATATGCTAAGAGATTAGTGTAAATACTGCTTTTTCTTGAGGGAACCAGACAAATTACAGTCATCTATACTTCTAAGAGTAGTTTTGTTGTGTACCAAACACATTTTTGCAATCATTATATTTTTGCGAATTGCAATAACATTCTTATAATATGTGTAAGCAACGTGTTCATATTAAACATTTTTAAACGAGAAGGGCTATTTTTAAACTAGGTGAGATAACACTGGATTGCTTTTTGCATTATCAGTATAGATTTAAAGCTGCTTCTCTATAAAAGAGAAAGAATCCAAACAGAAATCACAACTGTATTTTTTTTGAGCCTATCGGTTATCCATTTGTCTTTTTACAATAAGAATTGAAATATGGATAAGCATAACCATTGCCTAAGCTGTGCATCCCTAGTTTCCTTTTCCAACTTTTTCATTAGTAAATGTGTTTATATTTACTATTATTAAAATATGCTATTACTGAAGACACGTAAAGTGATTCTGAATAATTCGCTTATAAGTAGCACATCTGTTTGTTAATGCTGAGTCTTTCAGTGCTATGAGCTACTCCCAAAGTATATGTGGCAAAGTCTTAGTTTCAGAAGTAGTCCTTAGAAAATAAATGTACTTAAACACCCACTCAGCTCTAAAATAATTATCTATATAGTTAAATAGTAACACATCGTGCTGATCTACGGGTATAGTACATAAATACTGTGTAAACAATGACTAATCTTTCACATTTGTTTGAAGCAATTTTTTTTAACTTTAAAGCCTTCTAATCAGCATGTGCAGAGAAGTGTATGCCTGCGAAAATCTGGTGAAACATGTGATTGTCAGTAATGTCTTGCTTCTTTTTTGCTTCTTTTCTCCCTCAATTCATTATTGTGAAGAAACTGAAATGCTATAAAACTTTCTCAACAAATGCTGATTGATATTTTTATAAGTTTCAGTTCAATAGGAGGGGGATAAGGTATCTAAAACGTAAGACCTTCAGGCAGTTTTAATATTGTGACTACTTGACCAATATTAATGTATCCACATTTTAATGAAAAAACAGTAATATAAATGTAACATTATAAAAACCCAGTAAAATTATTAAGGTGATTGATTTAAAGTAGTGTAGGTGGAACCCTGAATGGGAGATTATTGTTGGCTAATACTCTGTGTAACAATATAGACATGCTAAGGTGTTCTCAGTTTCCTGTGCATCACTTTATTAAATGGACTAAGGTGACAAAGAAAAACAAGTGTACCTGTGCAGTTCAGCTACACATGCATGTGAATCTTTCTTAAGGGTTTCATACTTCAGCTAGAAAACTTACTGTAGTCCACTGATAGGGTTTTCTTGAGCCTTGACAAGCTGTACATAGGTCGAGCAAGGTGAGTTGCAGTGCGTCAGCAAACATCATTGTAACTCACTAAGGACTGCTAAAATCGTGTTGTGTGCTGCAGAGGTTTAGACTCTTCATTGGACAATCCACAGTACTGTCTGTATTTATTCATCTTCTATGACATTATGCTTGTTCTTATCCTGTGTTAGAACTTGCCATTAAGGGATTTAAATAAAAATACAATTGTTACAACTGTAGATCACCTGCATAATGAAGTTCATTAAAGAAGGCTCTTGTAGCTTTGTATCAACAAAAACAGTGCAAAATTCATTCACATTATTGTGCCAATAAAGGAAGAGGTGAAAAAAACTTTATTCTGGCGTTTTGAAGAGGGGTAGGGATAGGGAGCAAAATGGTGAGAAAAAAGCACAGTTGCAGAATGATTACAAGAAAACTGAGTGATTGAGCAAGTTTTGTCCCATGCATAGTACTGAAGTGAATCTTCTACCCTGTATGCTAATAGTTCTGTTTAGACTGAGATTATATCTTCAGTCTTGGATATGCTGACCTATAATATTTTGTATATTATTCTATAAAGTCATTATTGTGATTTCAGCAAGTTTAAACCACAGAACCCCCTGAGACATTGTAGATTTGAAGTTTACTTTCTGGAAAAAGCTCTCGATCCATTTACTGTCTAGTCTTAAGGAGAAAAAAAGGCAGTAGATAGAGATGGTGATGCGTCACATTTCAGAATACATACTGCATATATATAACATATATGACAGATATGACATATACATAACATTATGCTGCACTTGCTGCTGTTATGTGTACAAATACAATTCCTCTGTAATGGATGCAGCTGAGTTTATGTTGCTGGACTCAATTATACCAGTTTGGAAAAAGCAAATAGTGTGTAAGAGAGGCTTCTGTCAACAGGTATGTAAGGAGAAGTTGGCAGCCTTTTGCTGTATATGCAGAAAATATCACAGGAAGGTCTAACCACGAAGGTATTAAGAATTAATACACACAGCTGTGAAGAACACAAGCATAATTAGTTTATCTTACAACATGGATTAGGAGAAGAAAGTAGAAAGGAGTTACGCTAAATGGAAATTAAGAGTGAGATGACTAAACTTTGCTGCAGTATTGTGAATGGATTGCAATATGTTTTGTAGAGAGACTTTGTTCAGAGAGCCAGGTTGATCTAAAAGCTTAGTCAGTGCAGATAACTTTAATTCCTACTTTGGGATGATTAGTGTGTGCTCTTTCACCTCTCAAACTTGGTCTTCTTTAGCTTAAACTGATTAATGACAGTCATGTGCCTTAGCAACAGAAACAGTGAGGGTCATATGAGGTAGTCTGAAGTCATGTAGGTGGTCACTACATCTGAGAGAGTAGCATTATACCATTGTTTATTCAATAGCATGATGAGGAGATGCTAAAAGTAGAGGTTTCTTCAAGTCCCATGAAAGTTTGAATCAGGATGACTAAGATGAATCATCCTGTAAATGCGTTGTCAGAAGTAAAGGCAACAAAAAAGCAAAGATGTAAGTGAAGGCAAGAGTTTGGGGGAAAAATAGCATGATGAGAGATTGAAGGTTGGAAGTATCTTAGAACAGCATATCAGTCCTTTCTTAGGAGAAGATGTGAAGAAAATTGAAACCTTTTATCAGTTTTAAGAGAAGAGATTTGGTTATACAGGACAGTGATTCAAAACATGTTCCGCGTGTCTCGGAAGACCTCCCAACACTATAAGTATTACGGGATGGTGTTAGTGCTGTGATCTGGATTGACAAGAAGAATTGTAGAGCACAAGTAAATGCATCCCATGTGATTGCCTTAGAAAAGAAGAGGAAGAAAAGAGAAAGAAAGAAGGGAGGAGAGTGCATAGAGAGGAAGAGCAGGAGGTAGGGTAAAATGATTAAAAAAACTAGAAAATACAGTAACTGCAGAAAGGTTAGATTCAGTGCAGCCTCTACATCAGAGTTAATAATTCTGAACAAAAAGGTCATAAAGAGATAATTAAAAGTAGATTTTCCCTTGGCAACAAGATGGCTGAAGTTGTCAGTTCAGGGAAGCAAAGGAGGGAGATAATTTATTCTGGAGGAAATCTTCGTTAGTGACTATGATTCTGGAGTGGAATTTTACATAGAACAGTGACTTTAACCCCCTGCATCAATTTTTTTTCATTATGTAGTACATAAAATTCCTGGAAAAAATATACTTTTGACTGTCAGACAGTTCTCTGAAAGTTGATATGGCTTTGTTTCCTATTTTGTTGCTACTTTTAAAGGCACTTATTCTATCAGCTTTGTTGTTGAAAGCAGCACGGTAGGGTCTAGTTTGCTGGCACATCAGTAGAACACAGGAAGCATATGCTTAGTAGCACAGCCCTACTTTTATGTCTGGTTCTTATAGTAATCTTTGTGAGACTGCGTAAATGCATAACATATATTTAGTTCAGAAAGTGTTACAGATCAGAGAGGAAAAATGTATTAGCTGTGTTCAGTTCACGGGATCCCTTATTTGTTAACTTTGTATTGTATCTGCTACATGTTCATGACATTTGTCACCTAGGGTATCGTCATGCTACTGTGAACTTGAAGTTCTGACTATGTGTTGTGAAGTCAGTTTCTAATCTAGAAAATTCTCCTTTTTTTTGTAACTTTGCAATATGTTAGTGCATGGTAAGAGGTCCCTGTTTCTTTCCTTTGACTGTGTCTGTTTTTATCTTATAAATGTACCTTTTTAAATCTAGAGTAGGGTTTAGGGATGCTTATTTTTTTAAACAAACATACCTTTCAAAGATCCAATGAGCTGTTTTAACATGCATTCAAGCTTATAAACCCTGTAGGGTCAGAGGGCCTTTTCCTTGCCCACACAAAACGTTTGTTTAAGTTGTTTTTACAAGTGTTTAAAGACGCCGTTAAATCAGTACAACCTGTGTCTTCAACATAGTGTCAATTTGGTATCTCCTTGTTTTGCCGGCAGTAAAGTCCTGAAATGTTACTTAAAATTACCTAATAAACAATTCTGAGAGTGGGCTTGAAAGCCATAATTTATTCAAACACTTACGTCTTCCTAACAATATCTGAGGATCTTTTAAAAGCTGAGAATTCCCTAAGAGCTCAAAATGTTATCGTTATGAAGGTATTTCTGTCCTTAACCTTTGAGTGCAAGATCTTACTCTTTGCCTCTTACATTTGAGTGCTGGAAGTGCGTTTACTGTAGCATATGCTCTCCTACAATTCAGACACTTTAGTTAAAAAGAAATCAAGAAATATCATCTTCAAATGCATGTCATAGTACAGTTTCCCTGTGTTTGGTTTCTTTAAAGAGATGCAAGTAAAGAGCTTTAGGAAAGCAAGCAAAATATTTGTGAGACCATGTAGTGTAATTCTGTGTGAAATCTCATCCATGATAAACTGTTTGCAGTGGAGCTGATTGTTTATACATATATGTGAGTTTTAACCTATGGATGGCTTAAAGGAAGTTGGAAATTATAACTTCAAAGATTAGCAATGTTCTTAATAGAATTTATGTGAAACTAATACAACTTGCAACTTCTAATGGTCGTAATAGTCATAGACAGCTAGGTCTAAGAGCAGGTTGTGATGTAAGTTGTTCTGCAGTGTTTGATCCATGCTAAACTAGCTTGTTACCTCAAGGTGTGATAAAGTAAGATGTTTGTAAACAGATCTGAGAAATGCTGGAAACTACATCCAGACTAATCTGGATGAAAGATGCCACAGAATTGTTTTGATAGAAATCAAAAATCTCACAAAGGTGCTAGTGCTGGTGGCCTCTTAGGTGTAAGCTGCTTAAAACGGTACAAGTTAATCACAGTTCACATTTTCTGGAATAAAAAATAACTACATTATTGACTTGTCTAGTTATGTGGACTGATAATATTTTTATATTCTCATATCAATATCATGCAAAAACATACTGAGTCTTAGGAATTCTATGAGAGCCAGCTACATATTGCATCCATCTTACAAACAACAAAACAGGCAAGTTAGTGTTCACTCTTTAGAGCTGTAGGCATTTTCTCCTCTAAAATGTAGAAAAAATGAAAACTATCCAGTTTTTCCCATTTCAGTTACCTGGAAAAACCCATTCTACTTTTAAAATAAATACATTCTTCCAGTCTAGTTCAAACATACAATTAACTAAAACAATCACAGTTCGATTACTGAGTTTATCCTTTTATCAAATTTACTGTATAACAAATTCTAATACAGAATTCTGATTCAAAGACAATAAATTCTTCAAAGCATATGCACACTCACAGAATGCAACTATGGCCATTTGCTTTTTTCCCATTAGGTTTGCCTGAACAATCATTTGTTTTTGTCTCGTGCTGCACAAACTTGCAGTGTTCTATCCCTTGCTCTTGAAGCCTGGGCTGAATGTTGAGGTCTCCAATTCCCCCCAGAGTAGTTAAATTTTATTCACAATGCTGTTCTGTACGAAAATGCTGTTTATCATTGTGTGTTAAGTAATCTGAGTGCTATTTGGTCAAATACAGTGCAGAAACCTTAGTATTGCTTGGCAACAGAAACTATGTTAATGATCAATTAATGACATTGTGGGAACAGAAGAGTCATTACTGCTCTGTAGAATGCATGACATTGTGGGAACAGAAAAGTAGTTGCTGCTCTGGAGAATTCTAAGTGCTGTTTAGCTAACTATTAAAGTTAATTGTGATTGAACCAAAATGAAAATGATTTCTTTTTTAACCTGATGTCTGTGAAAAAATTTTCCCAAAGAGAAGGAACTTTAGATATCTTTATATATGCATTATAAAGTTCTGTTTAGCTAATTTGACTTCAGTTTTTTCAATATAATTTTCCAAAGTCAAGAAGTAAGCAATAAAACAAAATGAAGAATACTTAGACTGTTTTCTTTATAAAGCAGTCTTCTGTTTACTTATATTTACCACAAGGATGTGATTGAAAATTCTATCTCCATGCCTCTAAATAAAACTTCAGGAAAAATCAGTATAACTTTTATTTAGCAATGCAAAATAGCCTAATTGCCCGTCACCAGCCAGCTGATACCCAGACAGTTCCCAAGCAACAGCAGCCCTGACAAACTTGCAGCCTGTTTTTAAATGCTAAGCATTACATGATATGACATGAAATATCCCATTGGTCACTTGGGGTCAGCTGTCCTGGCTGTGTCCCTCCAGCCTCCTCGCTGGTGGGGCAGCGTGAGAAGGCATCCCCAGCTGCTGGGTTAGGAGCTAGTTTGCCATAGTCTGTAAACACCAGTTCCAGAAATATACCTACAAGTTAAAGCAAAGACTAGAAAGCTTAGGTATATAATGGTAAGTCAGGAATATTAGAGCAGGATTAGAGCTGGAGCATGCAACAGTAATGAAAATTGAGGTCAGGAACTGGGACCCAAGCAACTTGAAACTTCTTCAAGCCCTTGAGAGGCAAGCAGCTCGGTGTCTACTAGTGTGTTACAGTCTGAACCTTTGGATGGGACAGGCTTCATGCTTCCTTGGATGTGACGAACAGCTGCCCCAGGATCAATCATGCAGTTAGAGGGAAGCTTGTTGTAAAACACTGCGGTTGTGGGATGTGTAGGGGTTAAGCACATATCTGGGTTCAGTGGTCAGATAGTGACACTGCCCTCAGAAGTTTCTGGTTCTCTTCTGGGTGTCTGTTTTGTCCTATCCATCAGTGCTTGTGCTAGAACAGCTGTGTTGCCAAGCATTACACTTGAATTATTCAAGAGTTGTCTGCAGCTCAAAAAATGCACATGGCTCCAGTATCATGATTTAAAGCTTTGGAAAAAGTCCTGAATGTTCAAATTATGTTTTTTAGGCTTTGGAGAAGAAGACTTTTTGATTGATAAGTTCGCATCTAAATTTGCTAAAATCAATATTTTAAATATGCTGTAGAATGATGTGTGGTGTGCATCCATGTGTGCAAACTTTTTATCTTCTTATATGTACCTCATCTGAATTTCCAAGGCTAATGGAATGCTTTCCACCCACATTGCATTTGGTTTTTCTCAAAGTACGTTTTAATTTCTGCAAATCATCCCATTTCCCTTTGACAAGAGCTTTTATCTCCTTGTTTTTATTTCAAAGAATTACCCACCTAGAGCTCTTTCTTCAAGATGTAGCTTTCCAAAAGCTGTTTCTGAGAGAGGGTAATGATTTTCCCTGGAGATTTTTCTCCCCTAATGTTCCCTACCCTCACACAGAACAGTCTTATTATTCCTTTTGGATGCATATCATGCTCTCTTTTGTCTTGGATGTATCTGCACTGTTTATGAGTGTTTGGAGGAACAGGAGTGGGTTCCTCCTCCTCTCTTCTGTAGGGAGTTTAAAGGGAGTAGACTTGAAGAAACACCAAGTTTATGGGGTTTCTTCTAACATCTGTGTTTACTTGGCTTGTTTAGACAGTTATTGGTGCAGGACTGATCACAAAGTAGTGCAATTCTTTCCTCTCAGGAAAATACTGATTTCTTCTAAGCTTAGTTTTGGAGTTTTCTTCATGAGATCAATTACTTGTGTAAATAAAGTATGAATAACTCAATAGTTGCAAGCACATATGGGCAATAAGCCAATTTAAAAAGACACAAACAGACCAAACCAAAACTTTAGTGCAATTCCCTGAGTTTTTTGGTGCTGTCTGCTAAGCGTCGTGTTGCTCTTGTTGCATGAGGGGGAACACCACCATCCTGTACAGAATTAAATGTAAGCTGGAGAGCTCAAGATTCCACCTGCTTTCTGCTGCAGCTAAAACTAAAAAAAAGCATTCTATTACCTAATTATCGTGTCATCTTTTTAAGGATATTCTTACTAAGTTGTATTATTTCTGAAAGATATTAAGCACTTAAGATAATGATTTGAAAAAAAGAAAAATTCGCTAAGGATGAGTAAAAAATCTACTTAGAGTAATCAGTTGTAAAAACAGTATGGTAAAATCCTTCTTATATAGCATTTCTGCAGGAAAGGATCTCATTGTGAAGATGGACTTTAAAACAGAAAATGGTTTAATGATATCGTGTCACTGCAGAAACTCTAAGTGCGTGCATAGAGGGATGTGTGTACTTTTGTATTTTCTGTGTGTACATTGTACATGTACATTTACTTATATTAAAATGTATGTGTATATAAAGGTATTATGTAAAGGATATAAAAAAATAATATTCTAGCTCTGGTGCTAAGATCTCCTCTGTAGTACTGTATTCAGGTTTGCTTCATAATGGTGTGAGCTACAAAGGGTTCAGAAAACATTAAAGTTGACCAGAGAGCTAGAAAACCTGTCCTCTGAGGAATAAAAAAATGACAAATTTGGTGTTTCTTAGCTCAGGAAATAGATGAGGAAAGCAACCCTTAAACAGAGAAAATATATTGATAAGGGAAAGAAAATTTTTTTCTGTCTGCAGGAGTCTGGGCTTTAGCAGCCCAGGTTGCCTGAAATATTTGATTAGACAGAAAGAAGAACTCTTAAATGATGGAGAAGCTCAAGTGTTGGAATAAGTCACCTACAAAAGCTATGAAGTCCTCATCACTCTAGAATTTTAAAAACAAACTGGTTCTGAGGCATAATTTTGAGAAAGCTGATTCTACATTGGAGCAGCAGAATAGAATATATTAGCTCCTAGCCCTGATTTCTGCCATCAACTGAGCTTTCAGCTGTCATTAAAAAATGAGTTTAAGTTAAATCTGCTTGCTGACCCTCTATAATGGAGTCATAACTGATAAGGAGAATAGTGTCTTCTTATGAATCTGATTCTGACCAAATGTATTGAATTTGATGAAGAGAGTTAAATGACTAGCTCTGTTACAGGGTATCAAATTCCAGCACAGAAGTAATAAGCCTGGAGTAAGAAGGCTGCTATGGGTTGCATAAGTTTTAAGCTGAAGAGGAACAGAGTGTTTCCTGTCCATAAAGGGAATTTCCAGAGAGTATCTACAAAATAATCATGAAATATTTTACTTAGTTTTGGTTGCTTCTAGCCATTTTAAAGTAATATTGCAGTATTGCACCTTGCATGTGGATGTATTGACTTACGGCTGTTCCAGTTCAGTCACTAAACTGTACCATGTGCTCCCACATGTATCTGCATATTTCATACATGTCTGTGTGTTTCATCAAGGTCTTTGAGACCTTGAGATCATAAGAACATAAGTTCCCTCAATTTTCAGATCATGTGTTGATTTAATAATCTTTGCAGACATTTATAGCACCATCCCCACACCATCTTCTTTAAACTACCAGAAAAAGAATTTTGCAGAAGTCTTGAAGAATTCTATGTGGCACATAAAAATAGCAACCCACGACTTTCAGCTTTGCACTTAACTTCTGGCAATTGCTTGATGCTTTCCTGCACTGCATTGTTTTTGGTGCTACTTTTTGATAACCACTGGAAGACTTAAGGGAGTTTACAAGAAGTTATTCGTGTTCTTAGTAGCTTAGTCACTGATCATGTGATGTCAGTGCTCTGTGATTCACTTCTGAATCATTTCATATTGTACTCTAGGTGGTACAGTTGGAACCTGCTTATGAAATACAGACAGTGCTTATGAAATAAAGGCCTTTTAGACCTAGAAAAGCTAAGTTTTCTTTCCTGCAAAATTCAGTTTGGTTAAGACATCCTTGGCATTCTTATTATTGCCTTATCATTGCATTAGTGAGTGGGAGGGAAGGTCTCAGTACAGCGATCTTCTCTACTGAACATATTCTTTTTGTTAACTATATTTACCACAGACTCATGGCCATCAGGACCTGGTGAAAAGCAGATAGTTTGCTCTTAAGGCCTTACTTACCGACTTTTGAGTAATTTGTTTCTCTAAAGCATTCAAGGAACAAGCGACACTTAAGCTGTTTCTAAATCACGGATTACGAGGAGTCATTCACTGGATCATGCAATAGAGTGGCTGATGGGCCTAGATTAAAAAGTTCTGAGTGTGTTCTGAGTCTCACATAAGAAATGGACCTTTTGTAATTGTAGTTTTAGTGGCTTTGTGCTACTACATAGATCATAAAATACTTATTAACTGTCACTGTGCTTTCACTCATGGAACTAAATGCTGGAAAAGTATATTCAACTTCTGCTTTCTTGTTTGTTTCAGAGTATATTTATAAAAAATCTTAGTACAATAAGGGAATTTACAGGAGAAAAACATGCAACCAGTTGGTTATTTGCATTTTGCTGCAGTGAGGCAAAGCTAAGGCTTATGCAGTAATTTGCAGCTTTCTTTAATGTAAATTGACTTAACTGAAACACACCCATCACTTTGGTTAGTGTTCACTCAGTGGTTTTGCTCAGTAGGCTCTGTGGTTAGGAGCAGGTATACAAACGGAAATGAAAAGGAGTCTCAGAGTTTTAAAACAGACTGCAGTGGGTTCAAGAGAATGCTGCAGAGGCATTCAGAGGCAGCTTGCAGCACAGTCAGGAAAGCCCTCTTACTGGCTCCACCATTTGCACAAAGATGCTTTACCATAAAATTGTGTGCTGCTACAGTTCCGTGCAGGCTTGCTGTTCAGTGTTCAACTGTACTGGGAACCTTTAGATTTCTTTTTGCAGAGTGTTTATTTTGGTTTTTAAGCCATCACTAATACAGTGTTTTTCCTTGTGAAGGTGAGCCTTTTAGTTGGATGAGAGAACAGATAGCCCAAAACCTAGTATTGCTTTAATGTGTGCAAAATAACTGCATGTCATTGTAATGAAGTGTATCTCTGTTGCAAGATAATTAGGTCTGGATGTGGTGAAGCATAAATACACTTTTATTATGCAGGAAAATACCATAAATGTGTTGACCTAGTTACTAATAGTAGGCACAACATACTGTTTTTCTCTGCACCTTTGTGACATGAAAAAGCTAGAATGGGAGACCTTCTAGAAGACAAAAAGTCAGTTGGGAACCTGGGGCCAAGTGGTACCGGTGTTATGTCATAGCAGAGGATTTTGGAATATACATAATCAAAGTGCTAAGAGAGAAAGAGTGTTATTTTTTGTCTTTGTTGTCTGGAAATGATCTATATTGAGCACTTACGAGAAGCTATATGTTCTTAATAGTATGTGTACACATATCCATTTGGCTTCCAAGTTAAGCATATACTGAACTGCTTTCCTGCTTAAACAGGAGCTGGTGGATGGAGCTTCTGGCAGAACACCAAGTTTTGTCAAAGGATGAGAATTGATACAGGCCTCTGTGTGCAAGGCCTAAAGAAATTTTACTCTTCCTGAAGACATTTAAAGAGCACAAAATGCCAAATACTAAAGGCTTGAATAAGTATTGATTCTTGATGTCCCAACCTTCCTCTGCAAATTTCCCACTTCTCTAGCTGAATAACTTCCTGGTTTGCCCTCACTGCTCATTCTGTAATACCTAGGCAGTTTATATCTCAGAACGATTCTTTCACTAAAGGAATGAAATTATATGTGAACGCAAACAAGGAGCACATAAACTTTGATTCATGCTGTAAAACTGAGAACTTGTAGCATAAGCCAAAAGGCAGATCAAGAACTTCCTGTTACTTGGGGTCTATACTGCTCTCATTTATGGAGCTGTGGGACAGGCAGACTTTCCCCTTGTCCATATCACTGAAGGTGGATACATTTGGTATCTTCCTGAATAAGGGCATGGAAATTCTCGCCCAGTAACTAATGTGGATTATCTTGTTTTGCAAATGGGCTAAGTTTAATGTTCCATTTTGGTGATGTGCAAGTTAAAGTGCCTTCTCCCTGCCTTCCCTAGCCATAGATGCCATTACAAATGCTGCAAATCTGCTGTTTCACATCCCTGTTCCATTTTGCCGTATTGTGCTTTGCTTCTGTATCTTGCTCCTGCTATTGCTTTTTAAAGAGATAACTACATTTATCCCTGTAGAGGTTAATCTATTTAAAAGTATTCGAAAAGATAAATTTTCTTTTGTGTTGGAAAGGGTGTCAAATTCCAATTCAAGCTACTTAGGTTCTCTTATGACAGGCTGTAGGAGAACCTCATCAGTTAATATTTACAAACATTTTCACTGCTGTTTGTTGCAGGAATGGAAACTTTTTAAAGTGTTCTGCAACATTTCATGTCCTTGATCTTTTTGGAATATAGAAAAAAAGCCCCATAAGACCGAGAAGAGACATGTAGTCTAAAGACCTTCTTCAGCTGAAATCCTTGTAATGCATAGTTCAGGTTGATGTGCAGGACATTTAGGTCCACCACGGGGAGTATGCACAGATTAACCTCTGGGTTTCCCGTGTATGTTATCTCATTCCATGTGCATCTATGTATAGATGCTATCCTGTGTGTGCACTTTGGCATTATGTATGTCATCTGTACAAAAAGCCTCACAAACACTTGAGAATATTGCTGTTCTCTTTGATAAGTTTAGTCATACCAATAACTGACTGATATGGATCAGTAGCTGAATTCTTTTGCTCTGCAGTTCAATGATTTGTTTCCAAGTTTATATTCATATGCCTAAAGCTAAGCATTTAGGTGCCTTGCTGGGCTTAGATCATTATGTATAATTATCTGGGTATTCTGAGTGCTTTTGACACACAGCTGCTTTTTTGCTTTCCCTTTTCTTTCCTTTTCTTTCCTTTTCCTTTTTTTTTTAAATTTTTTTAAAATTAAAGAATTGGAAGACCACTTCCAAACATGGTAGTGAAATATAGTAGTTGTTATATGGCTCTCACCAGAAAAATGATGCACTTCCTAAATTAGTAAGTTACTGCTATCTTTGAAATAGCATACATGAACAGACCTGATTAGAATTAGGATTCTGAAAAACCTGTTGCAAATTGTTTATGAAGGTATAGCAAGATTTCAATATGAATAATCCTTTTTGTTTTTCAGATTTAGAAGGAAATGCATGTCAGAACAACCAGCTGCTAAAAATAATTCTGGCCATGCATCAGTTTATCATCTCCTCTCCAGACATGCTTCAGAAACTCGTTGATCTATATCCTTTGTAATTTTCACCTGCATTTAAGGTAACTTGATAGCCTGACAAGTTTGAGATGGGTAAGTAGAGGATATTTAATCTATGGGTGTATTTGTATGCCACTAATTAAATTGTATACTTGTTCTTTACAGTTTTTGGTTGCATGGTGTGCTTGTGTTTGGTTTAGGATTGGAGTGGTTTTTTTGTCTGGTTTAGCTTGTTATACACTGAGCAAAAGATGAAACTCCAGGCTTTAAGCCGGATAAATCACCCTCTGTTGGCTGTGGAGGGAATATCTAGCAGGTGTTAGATTAATGTAGGCACCTCAGTTAGCTACTGTGAACCTGGGCCTAAGTTTCAGATCTGTTTCTCTCTCTGTACACCATCAAGTCAAAGAGCAAAGAGCAAAGAGCAAAGAACAAAACTGTATCATCTGGATATGAAAACTTTCAACAAAAATTATTTCTCTCATACACACTCGAAATTGCTGAAATAAATCATAAGCTTTTCCTTTCTATTTGTTCCCATTTGGAGTTGACTGCCTGAACTCGTATGTGTGTGTTTCTGGCTCATTAGATTTTTCACAATGTAGCTACTAGATCATATTCACAATATTAGCCTTTCTTTGGAATTTTTAATTGTGGAATATGTTACCTGTCTTCTTAGCTTTACAGAATGTTTACTCCTAATTAGGTGAGCACAATACAGGAAGGAGACCTGTCATGCTAAGAATCTCCATCCAATTTTGGTACAATTCAATTTAATAATCCTTTCTTTCCTCAAACTCTGTGTCTTACAGGCATTTACAAGCAGCATCCTTGACAACAGAGCTTTACTGCAGCATTGACTGTCTGTCTGTAGCAGGACTGTCTGTCTTGCTGCTTCTCTAATCACAGGTGTTGGATCAAGTGTGCTAAGCTGCAGCTGTGGTGTAGTGTTGCATTTAACTTGGCCTCTTGGGTTCTTGAAAATGAAACAGTCAGTGCTTGCATCTTTCTGAGATGGAATATATTCTACAATCAGAAAAGCAATTCAAACTTTTATCAGACTTGAATATTTTGCAAGCTTGGTTTTTGACTCTGTGTATAGCTCCTTGTAAAGACATTGAAAGTTAAAGACAGTCTTGAATGGATCAAGCAGTCTGGGCTCTTGTGATTTGCAAAACCTTGCAAATATTCCAATTTCACCCTTTCCCATCCCCTAAATTATGTGAGTGATTTTAGATGATTACAAGTTCTTTGTAAGTCATCTAATTTTAGACATTCAGAGAAGGGCTTTTAAAAATATTTGGGAACTTACTCAGACTTCACCAGTTCTATAGTCAGCCTAATGTAAGCACGCTTAAAGGGCAGATGGCATGTCCCCTCAGCTGCGGTAGATTTAGGCTGCAGTTAGTTTCAATCAGATTGTGAGTGGATCCACAAGGTATTTTCATTAAATTATGTTTTTCAGGCCTGAAAAAATGTGTGTCATCTCCATCAGAAGAATCAAGACATGCATAATACATTTTCAACAAGAGTTTTCTGTATCTTCAACAGACATTGGCTACAATATCAAAACATGTTTTAAAGAGCTAATAGACTAAAAATATGGATGTTTCTTTCAGTTGTCAGAACAAGTCAAATAAAAACTGTTGTGTAGCTAGGAAGATGAGGCTACTATGGAGAGGCATGTTACATTTTGCTCTACCATTGTCTGCAACTGATTATGTTTAAAAGAAAATAAAAAATAGCCTTTTTTTTTTTTTTTAAAGTTCCAGTGAATTAGCTGAAAAGGATTTCTTCATAAATGCAATGATTGATAAATTTGGTATTACTGTTTCAAGTCATAATGAGATGTGTCAGTGCAAGTTTTATGAGAAATTGTGAGGCATGCTGCAAAGAAACGTGTAGAAAACAGAATTGCTGCACTACTTAACACTACTCAGTACTCTGGCAACTGCATCAGTATTACTGGTAATAGTCACAGTTGCAATAAACTTTGTTAACAACCTTGGGATATACTTTGTATATACTTATGCAAAGCCTTAATTTGATATAATATTTACCATCAGCAGGATGATTGTTATTGCTTACAGGAAGTATCAAGCATGTTACATTTTACATAGTATGTGAATGGATGTGGTTTTCCTTAACAGTTTTCTACCTATCTTAATGCTTTAGAAAATAACTCTTCCATGCTGTGTATAAAGATATGCTATTTTGTGAGGTAAGTGTATTCTTGGTAGCTACTAGTCATTAGTCTGCAGTCACCCATGTGATACATATGAGTATGTTTTTGCACATCTGAAATTGACATTAGAAAGAGAAACAGGTGCTCTGCTTCAGCTTTTCAAGGTTCACTAGCAGCTTTACACAAAAAGGTTCAACTGGCTTTGAGCAGGCCTGTTTAAGTCAGTGCATGAGTTGTTGGGTCACAGTTTTGAACAGAGTCTATATGAATCTGTATCTTAAACATCTGTGAAAATTGACAGTGCTCAGGAAATGGTAGAAGTGTGTCTAATATTACATAGGTCCATTAAAAATGAAGTGGGATATTGCAGATATTTTTATACTAAGCAAAGCTCTATTGCATTTGGTAGGTAATTCTCCTTGGTAATTCTACTTCATCACTTGCAATGATCCTGGGACTTTTTTTTTTTTACCTATTAAGTGTAATAAAGTTTGATACCTCAGTTTAGAGAAAACAGAAGAGAGGGAAAGTAGTCAGCTCTAATAGATTGATGATACCTCTTTTTCACACAAAGGGGAAAACTATTAGTAACAGAAAAGTAGAATTTGTTTTCAATTGTGATGATTTTATTATCTCAGAGCAGATTGGTTATGTAAGAATGCTTTAGTACTGTGCAAGATCTGGTAACATTTTTGTTTCCAGGCGAATTCATACATACATGCATCTGTAAGAATGTGCATTTCCATTTTTCCAGCAAGCACAGATTTTTACATGTATAGTTCTGGGTACTGGGTCTGGCTGGGATGAAGTTAACTTTCTTCATAGCAGCTGCTATAATGCTGTTCTTTGAATTTGTGAGTAAAACACAGCAGTATTTTACCTGTTGCTGAACAGTGACTGCACAGCACCAAGGCCTTCTGTTCCTCACTTTGCCCCACCAGTGTGTGGGCTGGGGGTGAGCTTGAAGCTGGGAGGGGACACAGCTGACCTGAACTGACCAAAGGAGCATTCCAAGCCATACTGGGTCATACTGGGCAATAAAAACCTGGGGGGTAGTTATTCCAAAGTTGCTGGGCATCTTGTGTGAGATGGTGTTTGCCTTTGCATCATTTGCTTTTTTTTAATTTTTTTTTTTTTTTTAGCTTTTTTATTTCCTTTAGTTATTAAACTGTCCTTATCTTGGCACATGCATTTTTCTCACTTTTGCCCTTTCTATTCTTTCCCCCATTTTGCTGCAGGGGGAGAGGAGGGAGTGAACACCTGAGTGGGTACCTACTTGCTGGCCAGGGTCAACCTGCCACAATGAGTGACAAGTCACATGTAGGAGTTGAACTATAAAATATGTGACTGAAACAATTTGAATGCCCCACAATGAAAACTGTAATTCTCTGAAAAGGTTTTGTGCATGTGGGACAGAATAATCTGTAAACTATTACATATTTTTAGTTAGTAGATTTTTGTGTCTATCAAAGTGTATTTTTTGATGTCCAGACCAAATAATTTCAAATTTTAAAGAATTATATAAAACCTAAAACTTCATGAAGAATACATCAGGATGCATATTAACTAGATTCATTGTGAAGCAAGAAATTTTGATCCTGAATTTATTAAGCAAGCTGTATGTGTAGCATAGTTCTTTACAGCCTTAAGCCATATAGTTTCTAATTTGGTTTTAGCCTTGAACTTTTGATTTTTGATAAAATCAAGGTAGCCTGGCAAAAGCATCTAATAGCAAGATTTATCCTCCAAAGTTGTTCAAGAAGAAATAAGCTTGTAAACAGGAGCGGATATCTAAATTCCGGCCTAACTGATGTTAGATCAAAACTTTTTTTTTTGTGTGTGTGTATTTTAATTTTAATAGGTATTGGATTACAGAATTCTGGATTATGTTTAAAATGGACTCTAAACTATCCACAGCTATGGAGGAATTTCAAGAAGTGGTTAGAGCTAATGGTGAGGAGTTACATTGTCGTCTGATTGACACATCGCAAATGTGAGTGTCCAAGTCTCAATGTACTCAAAAAACAAACTTTTGCTCTGAATTGCCTTTATTCAAATATAATGTCTCTCCTAAGTTGTATGTTATCTATCCTTAGAAGAATTTATATGTCATTACAGATGAAATATACATTATGTAGTAGAACAGAATGCCTTTCAGGAATGGCTTAGGTTGAATTTAGCTGCAGTGTAGACTTTGGGCTGATTGTCTATGACAGCTAAGTTTTACTCTATCCAGGGAACTTAGAAGTAGATGCCTAAGGGTTTTGCAAGATCACTTGAAATCAATGAAAAAGAAAAATACAATTTGATTGGGTAACAAATGAGGTAAAATGTGTGTTTATATTTTAGCAACAAAGGTAAGTTAGGATATAGTTTATTACATTGTCAGACTCTTGGTATTGTTTAGAAGGTTTTGGTTATAAAAGACTTGTTGTGACAAGAATAAACCCTACAGCTATACATCATGTAGTTCTTTCTTGGGAAGACATCTTTCCCTGTTATGTGAGAGTAAGATAGTTCTGTGGAACAATACAACTGACACAATGAGTGTCCGTTCGTACTTTGGAAATGCACAGGCTAAAGCAGAGCAGAATCTGGCATATATTTTGTATATGGTTATGAAAGAGGATCTTTAGTTTTTCAAATTAAAATAAATTTTATTACTCTATGGTTCAATAGCAAAGGGGGACAGTTCATACTCAGAGGCTGCTCAAGGAGATCTAAGAATTATTAAATGGTGGAGCGCTGGATGTGTTCAATGAAGATGAAGTTACAGACAGCTGTTCTGAAAATGCAGAACTGATTGCAGAAATTATATAGAATCTCATGCTGCTTAGTAAGACAGTTGTATAACATGCAACATCAATACAATAAAGACTAACAATAATATTTTGTCATATAATCTCTAATGCATGAAAGGAGTTTACTGTTTAGAAATTCAAATAATTCACTTTTTCTTGCATGAAAACGATGTTACCTCTGACTTAGGGAATGAGGAAAATTTTTCTCTTCAGTAAATAACTTGGAGTAATTGTGTTTTAAAAGAAATTCTAGGGATTGGTCTAGAAAGCTGACACAGCGTGTAAAGGCCAACACCAGTAAGAAACGGAAAGTCTCACTTCTTTTTGATCACCTTGAGCCAGAGGAGCTGTCAGACCACCTTACCTATCTTGAATTTAAGTCTTTCAGAAGAATATCAGTAAGTTATATTTATTTATTTATTTATTTATTTATATTAAGCAAAGATGAGAAGGACATAGAAAATATGGCAGAGAGATTACAAGATTAAGTCTACAATATGAGATGTTGGACAATATGAGTCTGTTTCCAGACTCTTTTTTTTTTTACTCGTGTTGAAGGTGGCCAGTGGAACTTACTGTGAGTAAAAACCATTTTGCTACAACCATATGAGAGAGGGAGAATGAACCTCAGCTGTGGAACAGCTGGGGCAAGATCAGTTGGAAGGAAGAGGAGTAAACCTTCTTCCAAATCCAAGATCTTCCAGAGAAGCTCTTTTTGTTAGAACAAGGGATGTTGTTGGGCACAGGAACAAACAGCGTCCTTTGACTCAAATCAGTTATCAGGCTGAAATGGGATGAAGGAAACCTGAAATATTCTCCTAGGATGCTCACCTTCTGTGGCTGTAGTGAACAGTGCAGCAATCCTGAGCAGCGATTAATGCACTGCATTAAAGAACTCCACTGGACTCTGCTTGCCTTTTTTGATTGTGCATAGCAAAATAAAGACTAGAGATAAGAAAGCATTTTAGAAAATGTAATTTTTAATGTAGGGGGATAAATAGATTTTATTATACAAGTTTTCATGTACACAAACAATTCTTAAGGATTTGTCTAATTTATTCTTTCTTTCATTCACTTTGTTTTCTCAGTAATGTTTGTAGCTGATAAAATGCAAACTTCCCTATGCACCTTGGCTTCACTTGCATCATTGTATGCTACAACATTACCTCTATTAAAACCTGATACAGTTTACACATGGAAAAGTGAATGTTAGAGACCAAAATCTAGGAAGGTTGCAAAGCCTGTGTGATAATAAGAGTGAAAGCGCAGTGCTTTTTTCAGAGCTTTTTTTTGCTGTTGCTGTTACTTAGTTGTTTTTGGTGGGTTTTTTTGTAACACTACAATATGAAGCTGAACCTGTGCAAGAAAAGGGGCTTTCACTAGATGGTGGAAGATTTCACAGTCACGTTTTAATGTACTTTATTTTGAGCTGACAGTACGTGACTCTCTGTTTTGTGTTAAACTCAAAAGGCTGTAGAACCGAAGTCATGCACAGATTGCTGCCTGTAGGCAGTAATAATATGCAAAGCTTATATAACTTACCATTTTCAAAACCTCTGTGCAGATATAAGGTAATTAATGAGTATAACAAGTATGGTTTTAGTCAGTGTCAGATGTGTCATGGAGTTCCAACAGCTACATATATGTATACATTTTATATGCAGGGTACTTGCATATGTTTTTTGTATAAATTGAGTTTACCAAGACTTCGGGTCAGAAAATAATGTGTAATTAATAATTAGTTATGTTAATTAAATCTTTGCAGAATATGCTCATAATATGCTAAGCCACATAATCCTTTCGTTATACTAATATGGCATCATATACCAGGAGAAAGACTGAAAATGACCGGCTGTGTTATTAGTCACTGAAATAACTATTTAAAGGTTTGGGCATTTGAAAGTCAGGAGGGAATACTTGATCACATACGCAGCACACAGCAAAATCTTCCATGAGATACCATCCATCTTGTAGCAAATTAAAATGATGGGAATGGTGTTCACAGAGTAATGACTGGAGGCGTTCTGGTGCTTGGAAAGTATTGTAATTTATAGTCATAAAGTACAGGGAGGCCACAGTCTTTTGTAAGAATCTGAATTCCTGTTGAGGCTCTTAAGTTAGTCATTGCAATAACAGACTCTTGCATTATTTAAATACCTAAACTTCTTTATCATATCTGCCACTAACAAGCTTGTTACAGCTGACCTCATTAATAAATTTGGGCACCACAATTAATTAAAAACTTTTAAGTAGCATTTTACGGATTAATTTTTTCAGCATTTAAAAAAAAATCTTTTCCGAAGGAGATGACTGCTGAGAACAAAACATAAATTGATTCATAGTTGTACTGAAACTTCTATGAAGTCCATAATTATGTAGTCAGATATTGAAAAATTATCTATCTGTATAGAGTGGTTGCTTAAATTTCAAGATCCAGCCAAACCTGGCTGGGGTTCAAAATTCAAAGAGTAATTGTAATGTAAGTACTATGTAATCTCAGAGACAGCTCTACTTATTACTAATATTTCTTCCATTTTTAATTTAATGAGAGGAGAAATCTAGAGGTGTCTGCTGTCATATCTGCTTTTAAAGTGCTAATAGTTCTTACTAAACAGATGGAAAAAATTTATAAAGTTGCGAGAAGGTGAGAGAGGGAGAGTAAGAAACAGACAACAGCCCGACAGTTTATGACCTTTGCTTAAAGACAGTGTTACTCCACATATTCCTGTGGAAAGGAATGTATGCCTCTTACAGCTGAGAGTGTTTTTGGTAAGATGTTACTGTTAGTGATCATAGTAAAGAATGGATGTAAAAATCCTGTGTCACATTTTCTGATGATCAAATTCTTCTGTGTTTTTGTTAATGGATAAATCAACAGAATGGATAAAAATTGCATCAATGAAAGCAAATGATTTCTTCTCTTTAATCTTAATGGAAGAATGGCTTTTAAAAAAATCTGTGTCACAGGTATCTACCAAACAATTTTAGATTGCCTTGATTAAATAAGAGAATTTCACAAGCTGTATTAAAAGTATTAAGGAATCTGTAGCCCTCATTCTTAATGGTCTTAGTTTTGTATTGGTCTCATTGAACTTGCTTTTTGTATTAGTGTAGCTTAATTCAGAAGTGTGCCCCAGCTACAGAATACATAAACTGAACACTGAACTCCCTTAAACTATTACTGAGTTATTAGATTACAATTTAAATTCTGTTTAATCTTCCCTATAGAAGTCTAAGCTCAATGAATATGTGAAGCCACTGAGGCTGGGAGGAAAGCCCCAATTCTACTCATCCTGGGGTTTATAAGAGCCAAGGCTCCTGAGATACAGCAAAAAGATGCTTTCAGTTAATTCAATTAGTTGAAGCCCCTGCTTTGAACTTAACAAAGCTTTTACAAAAGAAAGATTTCAGTCTTATGGATATTTAAGGTATAAAATATATATTTTTTATTTAATTTGAAAAGCAGACCTCTGTCTGCACACAGATCATGAGGTATATGGAACTACATGAATTTTTATTTATGCTTCTTTTGTTTAAGTTCTCAGATTATCAGAACTACATTGTGAATAGTTGTGTGAAAGAGAACCCAACAATGGAAAGATCAATTTCTCTTTGCAATGGTATCTCTCAGTGGGTGCAGCTAATGGTTCTCAGCAGACCAACACCACAGCTTCGGGCTGAAGTGTTCATCAAGTTTATTCATGTTGCACAGGTCAGTTAAGATCTGGCATGTTTGGTGTTTATTTTGTCTTACTCTGATACAACCCTTTTTTTTTTTTTTTGCTCTTCCCATGCTGCTACTGTAGGGTGAGCTGGGAGTGTTGACACCGGTCTCCTGCTTCATACACACCACATGTGTATTTGTGTGTGTGCTGTCTTACCAAGTGTTCAGATATTACAGTGTCATGGCACCGGGACTTTCTCATGTTCATTCTGAAGAAATTGTTTTCATTGAAAAACTAGACTTGCTTTTGAATCAGCATGTGAGATTCCCAGCTGTGGCTGTGAAGCTTTCCAAAGTGTGAGCCACTCTCTTGCCTTTGGCTGTAATTAGAAGCATTCCACCAGAAACACCTTTCTTCATAAAAGCAGAGCTATGGTCCTATTTGTATTCTTTGCATACTGATTCAACTGCAGTCATAACCAAGATAATAGGCAGTGCTTCCTAGTTGTGGTAGACTGTGGGAAGAGGGGGAAGTACTGAGGAGGTACTTTGAAGACTTACTGTACCTGAAAATGTAATACTTGATTTAATAACAGTAGAATAAATTCATGTTACACCCAGTAAAATCATAACTCATTACCAAAATACATGAATTCAAATGGTACACAACTTGTAAGACTTCAGAGAAAGACAGTAGAGGAAATTAAAATTTGGGTGTGCACATTGAACAATCTGAACCTTTAAATCATACTGATTTTTTATGTCAACACAGAAGCTCCACCAGCTGCAGAATTTCAACACATTAATGGCGGTGATAGGAGGTCTCTGTCACAGTTCCATTTCCAGGCTCAAGGAAACAAGCTCGTGTGTTCCTCATGATGTAATTAAGGTTAGTATTGCTTCTCTAAGTTTTACAATTAAGATAACCTTTTAACTTTTTTGTCCCTGCACACACTGAAAGCAACCTAATTTCATTGGATAAGATGGAAATTCAGAACAAAAATTTCTTTGATTTTGAAGGGTTTTTATTTGTCTTTTCATCTCTATATCACCAGTTACTCCTACACTTCTTGCAACCCCACCTTTCTTCAAGACTTGCATAGATTCTCTTAAATTTCTCCTTTAATCTCAGACATGATGAGCTGCATTTTCATTTACATGCAGTAGTACAGAATAATATTGAAACATGAAAACAGAGAATTGGATCCTAGAACATTTGAAAACAAAACTGTTGTCATCTGTAGCGACACTGACCATCCTGAGTCTGTAAAATGCTAGCACAGAGCTCTGCACTTTGAGTGAAAGGGCTGGTTTTGTTCATCTGATCTTTCCCTATGACAGGTTTTATTTAATTCAGATTTCAACAAATTCAGCCCTAATGCACACATAGTATGGTGGAATGTTAGGAATCTATTTTAATTTCCAGTTAAATTCTTGTGAAATACAGATGAAAGCTATTACAACAGGAAAAAAAAGGCATATTTTTTAGCAATGCTTCTTAAGAAGCCTTTGTGTGGCTTCTTAAGAGACTTTTAAGAGAATAAGATACTTTATTCTTTTTGAGCCCTGAAATATTTTGTAAAGGTGTCTAATGAGCCTGTTTTGATCACAGTATGATCAGCCTAAATGAACAGTGCATACCTGGAGTAAAGACCTGACCTTCCACTGAAAATGCTTACAGCTCTCAGAATATATAAAATCAGTTAGAAAGCTTATTTTAGAAACATATTGTTTTACAAATTTTGTCATTTTAAGGACTGCATGTGTGTACATCATTTGAATACTTTTTGAATCAAGAAATCATATACTGGTGCTAATAGAAAGCAAGTAAAAAAAGGCTGTTAATTAGTGACTTGAAAACACACTTTGATGTTGGACTACACCAAACAGTTTGTAAAGGTTACAAATCAAGAACTTTGACAGGAACTTCCCAGAGAAAACATTGGTCCATTGATTTTATAGTGTTATGAGTTAACTTTGTACCTACATAATAAGGGAAATATTTATACTGCTAGACTGAAGATTAATTTCGCCTTTATAAAAAACCCAAGATATTTTTTCTAATTCATTTCTATGGAAAAAGTTTTCTTAAAAAACTGATATGCCACCTTGAACCATAGTATGACTTCTGATCACACTGCAATGGGATCATGGCAGTGGGGTTTCTTAACGTAGGGTTTCTCTGCCAGGACCTCTCCAGCAATTCCAGCTGGTGACCTGAAAGTCAGAGAATGCATTCCACATTTTAAGGTGAAGATGGCTGCTCTTATGAATGTCAGAGAGCTTGTGCTGTGCTTACACATTGACTGCATACAGATCTCCCTGATTCAATAAAGTCTCATTTCTTTTCATTTGACTAAACGGGGAATGTAAGGAGACCAGCATTATAGATTAGGCTATAGATTAACTATCTATAATTATGTATTAGTATGTAATTTATGGGTATAGGAAATCTAGAATACCTAGATTCATTTGAAGTTTTAAAATCTTTTTTAAGAGTCACTATGAGTAAATTCCTTAACAATAACATGGAAAGTTCTTGTGCTGTATGACAAAAACACAAACAGTAACCAGCGTTGATTTTTTTGTTTTCTTTTTATTTTTAGGTGTTTAATGAAATGACAGAATTGCTTTCGTCTTACAGAAATTATGATAGTTACCGACGTGCCTATAATGAGTGCAGTAACTTTAAGATCCCAATCCTTGGGGTCCACCTGAAAGACTTGATATCCCTTTATGAGGGCATGCCAGACTACTTGGAGGACAAAAAAATTAATGTATACAAACTATATTCTCTGTATAACCACATAGATGAGCTGATACAACTCCAGGAAATGCCACTTCCCCTGGAGGCTAATATGGACCTTGTTCACTTGCTTACAGTAAGTCTGTTAGATAAGATAAATACATCCAATTAAAAATTTCATTTACCCATCAAACAACTAAATAGAGAATTCTATTAGTTAATTAATTATGAGTTCATAAGATTGTAAGTTTTTTTTTTCAACTAAGGGGAAATATACAGGAATAGAAGAGAAAAAATTGGTGATACTGATTGATCTGGCAGCAAGGGTAGAGGTGCCAGTTCAGCAGTATGCTTCTAATTATTTCTATGAGGGAAGGAAATGTTTATTTCTGCTTCACTATAGTAGTA
This sequence comes from Eulacestoma nigropectus, assembly GCA_013397775.1. NCBI lineage: Eukaryota > Metazoa > Chordata > Aves > Passeriformes > Eulacestoma > Eulacestoma nigropectus. The sequence goes on along the minus strand of VZTE01005847.1, from coordinate 1,025,786 downwards.
TGCGCTCTCTGTACTTTCAATAAGGAAGATTTCTTGTGTTGAAAAAAAAATCACACAGAAGTTCAGTCCCTCAAGATACTGCATTTCTAGCCGAGTTTCTTCTGGTGCTTAAGAAACTGTCTGACATAAACATTAGTCAAATATAGTCAAATTAGTCAAATATGACTCTCCCAGTCATATCTAGTCAGTGCTGTGCTACTAAAAAAATTGATAGTACCTAGGATGTTTTTAAAACAATAGTTTTAGCTTCTCATAGTAAGTTAAACTACCACCTTCTATTAAAATACTACATCTTGCTTTCTTGTTTCTCAGTTTTGTTAGGCCTTAACAAGTATCTCATCTTGGAAAAACTAGATAGTCCATTTCCACTTTCTGGTGATAAGCCCTGTTTCAGGAAAAAACTAATAGATACAAATGCTTATGTGCCTGAGGTTATTTGTTCTCTCTGGGAGCACTCTTGTGTGAAATTAAGCACACATGCCCACGGCCTGAAATAAAGCTATGTGAAGTGGTGAACTTCTTACTTCTTCTTGCTATTTGTTCTAAATGTTTTGTTTTAAATTATTCTAAGTATTTTTTCTTCTAAATAATTTTTTTTTAATAAAAATGGCTATTACAAATATGTAGAACTTTGGCCATAATTTCATGCAGCAATATATGACAGGACATAAATGAGAAGTACTTAATTTCAATGCAAGAGCTTCTGAACTCCCAATACTCCATGTTACAGATTTCCAGATAATGGCAATAACAGTCTGGAATGTAGAATTGGACACATTTCAAATCACTGTGAACACCTGTGCAGCTCAAGGTCATTTTCTTCTAGGTGTAATCTAAATTAAAAAATAATGCACCAAAAAATATGAATGCACTCCAGCAACAAGTTTATAAAGTAGTAGTGACTATTCTACGATTAAACTAATGTGTTTGTTTTCAGCTGTCCCTTGATCTTTACTACACAGAAGATGAAATTTATGAACTTTCATATGCACGAGAGCCACGAAGTCACCGAGCTGCTGTAAGGGCCTTTACAGATTCTTAACAAAAGGAGGGTTTTTATGAGTGATTTTAATTTAAAAAGAGGAATTTTTTTTAAAGAAAATTTTCTCTCTTGCATTCAATTTATTATTTTATTTTATTATATGCGAAATTGAAAACATTGTAGCTTTGTGGACTGAGTGAAATCTATTAAAGCACAAATTGATTGGTGATGAAGCCTAAGTTAGAATATATGGCAGAGTTGACACCATATCAGGTTTTATAATATGAACACAAAGACAAATGGAGTTGCTGTGTAGAGACAGGACATCAGTCTCAATCTTGGCAGTTGATACTATTTTTTTCAAATGGAGAATTCTTACATGATTCAAATGATGAAACCCATGAGTTTTGTTCCTGTTTTATAAATATGGAAAAGATGGTGATTTTACAGGGTTGTCATAGAACTGTGACAGTTTAAGGAATGACTGCTGTTTTGAACAGTTCAAGGAAGAGCTAAAGCACCATGTAATTATCAAAAGAACGATGTCAGGTCCAACAGGTCATTTCTGCAGTCCTGTGTCACACAGTCCACTGTCACAAATGGAGGAAGTGTAGTACTGAAAACCTTTCCATGTGGAAATAATGAAGTTCCTTTCAATTTATTTCAGCCTATGACACCTTCCAAACCACCAGTAATCGCAGACTGGGCCTCAGGAGTGGCCCCAAAACCTGATCCAAAAACCATCAGCAAACACGTTCAGAGGATGGTAGATGTAAGTAAGGTTGGCCAGTGTACTTTACATTATTTTAAATCTTTGTAGTCTTAATCTCAAGGTATGAGAAAATACAGGAATGGGACTTCTGTCATCATGAACAGGTATTTTTGCCTATCTGTAAATAGCAGCAGCAACCGTGAGGCACAGATGGAAATTCCTTCAGTGCATAAAGAGCCAACAGGATGTGTGAGTGCTAGTTTGTGTACTTCCAGAGTCACTCTTTCAAGGAGCCAGGGAGTCCATTTCTACCAGGGACTCCAACATCATGTTACTGACGCACTCTAACAGGAGGCCTCTCAGTGGCTTTGCTACAAGCAGCCATTGCTTTTTCTCTTTCTTTTGGGTCCCCCACTTTATGGGAAACTCCTGATTAAGGTGATTGGTTCCAAAACTGATGGGGATAGAGAGGTAGTTGTCTTTGGTTGCCTGCTTCATCTCTTTTCTTTCTAAGCACTTTTAATATTGCGAGGCATCCTTTGATACATGCTGTTTTGGAATGTATTTCTAAATTTGATCTAGGTGTGCTCCTTGCCTTGTGGCCAGAGATAAACAGTAATGCATTCCACAAGTGGAAACAGGTGTCTGCCCTGACAATTCTGTCATATAACTGATTTTCTCATTCACTGACCTGATGAAATAAGCTAGGCAGCTACACTGATTTGGCTACAGAAACCATCATTGAGAGCACTAATTGAGAGCATTAGTACAAGTTGTATATGTGGGCCTGGACAGAATGGTCTTAAAGCAGAAGTAAAAAACAGCTATCATTGTGTTGTGAAGCTTTTAGTCCAGCCTGTGTGGACTTACCTATGTTTTGCTGCAAATCAAGAAATCAGAATGCTTTTTTAGTCTGAAGCAAAAAAAGCAATTAGACTGTTGCACTGTTTAATAAACACTGGGAGAAGATGGGAGAGGAAATCCATAACTAATGTGGAGGCTTTCTAAAGTGGTAATTCAGACCATCCTCATTATAAACTATTCTGCTATTACCTTGCGCAGTCTGTCTTCAAAAATTATGACCATGATCAGGATGGATACATTTCCCAGGAAGAATTTGAAAAGATTGCTGCCAGTTTTCCATTTTCATTTTGTGTAATGGCTAAGGACTGGTGAGTACCTGCTTATCAACTTTGTAGCATATGTTTTGGGAGGGATTTAAGGGTTTTTGTGTTTAAATTGCATTTTATCATTAGAGTGGTAAAAGCATCCTCTTCAGGCACAGAAAGAAGTGAAAACGTAACTGACAAAAGCATCTTCTAAATGTGTTGTGAATGACATCTTCATGGGCTTAAAGCAGTGGTAACCAAGCTGATTTAGAAGGAAAAAACCAGACAATAGAAAAAGAAATATTTTTCAAATTATATTCAGTATTTACTGCTAAAGAATTTTCCTGTGATAAAGCTGTCCCCTAAAGAATTGGCAAATGAATATTTTGATAAAATCAGGAACATTTTCTTATATTAGAGCATGGAAAAATACAACAGTGATTATTCAGAGGTTTACTATGAAGTAGTTTTGAGGTTGCATCACATTTGCAGATATTTCATTTATCCTGACAGTCTGCAGTTTAAATGTGTAGATAAGCTTCTGTGTATTTTGGAAGCAATTGACAAGATTACTGAGATCTCTTTAGTTTTTGCACATTAAACTATTGCTATTATATAATGTGAAGAAAAATATGTTTAATTCTCCTTACGCATTTTACAAAATATATGTCTCACAAACAACTTTTCTTGTTTATTTCCAGGGAAGGTCTGATTAGCAGGGATGAAATAACAGCTTACTTTATGAGAGCTAGCTCAATCTATTCCAAATTAGGACTTGGCTTTGCTCACAACTTCCAAGAGACCACTTACTTAAGGCCCACTTTCTGCGACAACTGTGCTGGATTTGTAAGCTTACTTTTTAGTAAATTATGTTAACATCCTTTGGAATTATGCCTTTTTTATCTCATAATTGCCTTGTGTCATATACAGAATTGGATCTATATAAAACATCAGTGAAGTTACATAGAACACCAGATTTCTGCCTCTGTAGCTTTTTTAGGTACCTTTTACTCCGCTCTTGGCAGTGCCAATATGTTTAAACATGGTTCATACCTTGTGGAGTTTGGTTGTGTCACCAAAAACAGTCTCAGGCAAGACTTCCAAAGCCAGAGCTTTCCACTCCACGGGGCTCATAGAACTCATGTCCTGATACAGACATGACATGCTACTGCCTATGGCACGGAAGATTTAATAAAAGTGACTGTCCTACCAATCTTCCATTCAGCTGAGATCAGACAAGGGTGCTGAGGCAGAAGAATTCTCCATCTACTCCAGCTCCAAAACTTACTGAGGAGCTGCCAGATCTGATGATGTATTCACTAGACTAGCTCAAGATATTTTGTATGTCATTGAGGAACACACATAAAATATTCTATTTACCTTATGCCAAAGAGGTAAATAGTTCTATTTTGACCTTATGATTAGAAGTGTAGGTAAACAAGATATTCTGCAAGTGCTCAGATCTTAGAAAAGAGTGGAGCTTTTAGTAGTTTTTATTTATCTGGAGGTATCAAACATGCAGAGTAATATATTAATACATAGGCTTTCTATTTGTTTGAATTTCAGCTATGGGGAGTCATTAAACAAGGATACAGATGCAAAGGTAAAGTACTTTATACTTGGTTAATTTTAATCCATAATTGATAGTGAATGACAAAAACCCGTGATCATCCTGAGATCCATTGCTATGTCTATGGACCCATTTAATCTGACCTCCCAGGGAGGAGAAGACTGACTCAAGGATAGTATGACAGACAGATGGTCCAGAAGAAATGCAGAGATGAAGGAACTTGTAACTGACAGCTCTAATGCTTTGCAAGACATAACTGAATTCAGAGGGTTTGGGAACAGACCCTTGGACACAAACATCACCACTCTGTGAATATTGTGCAGCACATTCCCAACATGTGTTTTGCAGTTTCCTTCCTGCAGGTATCAGCTTTCTCTGCAGCCCCTACATTCAGAGCACTGTTGTGATTGAGTGTTGCCATTTTGTACTTTCATAATGAAAAGGAGTTTTAGACATGCATAGCAAAGGGATGTGTTGTTACAGGTAATCATGTAGAGAACACCAAAGAAGGCTTCTTGCTTCCCAGAAAGGCAACAGTGTGAGAGCCACCTTGGATGCTACACCAGAGCCACTGAATCACGTAAATGTTGTTTTGTTCACAGACTGCGGAATGAACTGTCACAAGCAGTGCAAAGACCTGGTTGTGATAGAGTGCAAGAGAAGAGCCAAAACTTCAGTTGCAGACAGCAGCCCAACATCTGCTCTTGCTTCAAGCCTCTGCCCAGTAGGAGTCAAAGAACAATTCCATGGTGAGAAAAGATCACATTAAAAAGATCAAAATATGTAGATAATCTTTCCTTTGCTCCTTTTGCTTTTAAAGCTGAATTGTACAGCATCTTTTTAGGTCTTGTTAGTTAACTGCAATGTTTCATCAACATAGAAACTAGAACCAGGTGTATATTAGCTTGTATCAAGTAACACCATTCCTCCTCTAGACTGAGTAAGGATGGACTCCCTTTCTGGGAGATCTCGTCACACTACACAATGTATGGTGCACAAATGCCACCAAAAAATGAGTAAATCTTCTGCCAGACTCTCATGAGAAGTATATGCCATGACATGGAAGAGCTGACAGGTTCCCTTAACTCTCTCACCTTGTGACAAGCAAGTCTTGCTTTTTAGCAAGTTGTAACATTGACTACTGCACTGTTACAGTTCTGACTCAAATTTTAATGTGGAGTTTATAAAGTCAGTTTTCCTACATATCTGTGTGCTAGGAAGTCCAACAGCTAAGTGTCCTTATTTTTTCCACTTCAGTAGCTGAATCTGTAACTCCTCTCCATCTGTCCATCTTTCACAGAATTGGAAATGAAAAATCTACACCTCTCTGTTCTTTTCTCCTTCTATCAAACAAGCTGTATAAAATTTTCTTACTGTGTATTACTGTGTAGGCTTCCAAGGAAGGAATGTTGTCCTTGAGAAACACCAGGCTACTTCTGTTTTTACTTAATTTTGATGTTCCAACTCTATGCATATTCACTTTCTTTGAATTTCTTTCCTGCTCTTTGCCTGTATTTTATGTTCTTCAACTCTGCTTCCTGCCACTTTGATTATCAATCTTCTGTGTTGTATTTAAGAGTCATACTGCTGGGTTCCACCTTAGGCTTCCTATTAGAACTTACGTAGAGCTCAGGGCATCCCATTTCTCTTGATACTGACTATGTGCATCTCTGTGACTGTGTCTGAAATGGCTGCAGCACTACGTAATAACAACCTCGTACCTACATCAAAGATTTCTCTAGCTGACCTCGATACCACACCTGTTTTCTTCTTACTGATCCATATTTATGTTACTGAGACAGGGCAAAGAGTTTTTTCAAGAGATAAAACATTGAGAAACTTTGAATGACACCTATTTTGGTGAGCAGTGAATGTAAAAGTCAGTAAGGAATACACGTTTTATTTATTAAAGTCATGTTTAATTACCATGCCTCCTGTTTCTCCTTTTCTGGGAGAAGATCTTGCCTCAATTTACTGTATATATTTTGAAGGACAAGAAGAAGGATCATTCACCTTTCCTAATGGAGAAGTAGTGGAGCACAGTGAAGACAGCAAGGACCGAACCATTATGCTCATGGGTTCCTCAGCTCAGAAAATCTCAGTGAGACTGAAACCAGCTGTGATTCATAAAAGTACACAGACTGATCCTGTACTGCTGGCTGGTGACGTATCTCGTAAGCGGAGAGAAAAGAAAGAACACAGGATGCCAGAAAATCCTTATCTCCAGGCAGCTCCAGCATCCACATTTCCAAGCCCAATTCTAGGCCGCAGAAAGGCATTTGTTAAATGGGAAAACAAGGACTCCAGCCAGAAAATGAAGGAGGAGCATCACAGCTGTAAGCCCTCATACCAGGAACTTGAGCAGGTACATACACGATGGAACAAATTCTGTTTTACACGACAGTATGGTCAAGTGGTTGATGTGTGGGGGAGTGGCTCGGGGGGAAGGTGTCACTTTACTCAAGTGTAATTAGTTGCCAATTTAATTGCAATTAAACAATCCATGAATGGCATCATAAAGTCTTAGCCACTTTAACTTCCAGCAGTGCTTCATTTCAGTTACAAATTTTAGTGCTAGTACAGGGCTTTGAAGCCATTGATATGATCACACCAATCCCTGTCAGTTCTAGAATGTGAACATAATCCAATCACTCAGGACAGAATGTTATTCCATAAAATGAGAAACATAGTTCTGAATTTCCTCCTGATTTTGGTGGCCTCCCCTCCCCTAAGTGACAGAATATATGGGGCTGGGAGGGTAGGGAGCTCTGCTTTTGTTCAACTGACAAGTGTAAGCACCACTAGGAAATTTTGCTATGAACAGACATGATGCTTCTTGCTAGATTTCACCATCTAGTCCAGCATCAGTCCAGTTGTGTCTCACCTTACTCTAAAGTGTTCTGACGAAATAGCGATTCCTGAGACTGTACCACCTCAAACATGGCCCAAATTCAGGTTTGTAGAAACACCTTTCTACAAAAGGTTAAAGAGACTATTAGAATATCAACAGTGCAGCTAATGGATGGATCCAACTATAATTATGAGGAACAAAGACGTACTTTCATACTTTTTTACTCAGTATTTATGACTGTTCTGTGGTGAACCAACATGGAACTGATGCCTTAGGTTTTAACTTTTATCAGACTACAGTCTGATCTTTGAATGATGACTATAACTTTCAAAATATCCCTTGCTGCTGATAAAGTGAACTCCTGTTTTATAAAAGATGAATTCAGACAGTTCATTAAGACAGAGATAAGACAATCTTCCAGTACAAACCACTTTCCTTTCAATCAACTATATTTAATACAACAAGGATGTGAAGCATGGATGTAACTTGTAAAAATGCATTCTTTAAAATGTCCCATTCATGTGAGTCCCATAATTTACACTTGCCCTTGCTCCCTCATCAGATTCTGACCTCAGTTACTAAACAGCAGATGATGTTATACATTAGTGGCTTCTGGTACATCAATTTCTGCAGCAGAGCAGGAAAGTGTGACCTGTGCTGTTGTTTCCCCAGACTACTGTTGTTACGAGAGGTGCAGTGGAGGATGGATAAATGCAGGTTGTGGACATGACTCAGATACCAGCTGCTGGAAAGTAGTGAGAGTATACACAAAGGATAGAGCAGTGACTGTGGAAATGTTCACACAGATTACTGGTTCTGATAAGAGCTACACCAATTTATGTTTATGGCAGTCAAGCTAAGTATACAACCAGACAGTCCTCAAACAATTGCAGAATAAAATACAATTCTTTTTTTTTTTTTCTGTTTATTTGTTTAGGAAAGGAATATACTAAAGGCAGACAATGAAGGTTTAAAGATCCAACTGGAACAGGCACATAAAACAATTGAATCTCTCACAATCCAGAAAAGAAACCATGTAGTTGACAGTCTACAACACAGAGACTGCTCCTAGCAGATGAGAGGAAAATCTCCTATGGAAGAATGTAAGAGTGAAAGAGGGGCTGTGATAAAGCTGCTTTACCAAGTGAACCGGAGAGAGAATCTGAAGGATGTTAAGCAGAAATGTTCTCTTCACTCAACACATTTCCCTTTTAAACATGCACTCCCAAATGTATAAAATCATTCCTTTGACCTTGTAAGGTAATTTAGCATTATCTGTGCAATGAAAATAGTATCTCCTGGGTTTGCTTTTAAAAGGAGTGAGAGTGTTCCTGAGTTCTCTGTTCATGTTGAAGACCATACTGATTCCCCAGTGACTTACTTGCTGCCAGCAGCACACCTTACTGTACAAGTGTTCTGACAAAGTAGCTATTTGTAAGACTGTGTCACCTCAAATTTGGCCACACTTAATTTTGTAGAAACAAATGTTTGATAACGCTGAGTAAGTAAAACTGTAGAAATACTACATTAAGAAAAACAATTCCTTCTTGGAGCTGAAACCAATTAAAACCATGAAGTGAACTGTCACATTTAATTCCAAAAATTAACAAGAACATTAAAAGAAGTAGTTAAGCTAATGGTATTTGATTGATCCTTACACTTTAAGATAAACTGACATTTTTTTTAAACATCTTTCAGAGCTTTAGAAGTTCTGCTGCTTGAACGCTTACCTATATTAAGGTAACAGAGATGAGATTATAGAAACTTGACATTGAATACTGCTTCCATTTTTGTGTTCCATGCCATGACTTGGAACATTTAATTCTACTTATTTGGCTTAAGGGGTAACTTCTTGTCCCCATACAGTAAATATGGGACAAGGTTGATTATAATTCTCTCACATCAAAGTAGATACCATTTTTGAGTAGAACCTTTAGAGCCATATTATGAGGGAAACTGTACAGCAATCCCCGTGCAATAGCTACTGTATTTCAGAGCTCCTAACAAGGTTTCTCCATTTTCTCTCTCCTAGGTTTCACATGCACTTTACATAAAGAGTCAAGATGAGTGTGCTCCTATGTCTGTATATTCTGTATAGTAAAAGGTGCGAGGGGGGTAACTTAAAGACACAAAGTGTACATATTGTTAAGAGACAATAAAAGTCTTTCAAGTTACTGATAAATCTACTTGTCAGAATAGCCAATATGAAAATTGCATTTGCATTCCAAGAGAATCTGTACACTTAAAGAATTGTATAAAACCTTCTTGTATTTTTTAGATATTTGTCATTACACATACAAACATCAGAAACAAAGTCCACTTAATGCTCAACACTTCCAAGTTACCAGGTCCATTATAGATTGAAATTTAGTCAATAACATCTGTGCTTTGTGTTCCAAGTGGCATAAATATACATTCCATCCACAATTTACAGTCAAGTATATGAATGCTTTATTTATAAGTTAATTTGAAACTACTTGCCAATTTGAAATTACTTTAGTGATTCTAAATTCTTGTTTTGAAATTGGATTGTGCTTGCAACTCCATGTATAAGTAAAAATAAATGGAGGGAAAGAGTAGTAGTGGTATATTTTGTTACCTTACTGTAAATAACTGAAATGCATAGGAAAAAACCAGCAGCTCTAAAGACTGCACAGCTTTTTTTAACTCATACACTAAACCTGGATTATTAACAAGTAACATGGAACTGCACTTTGATCAGTGAAGCAATCAGAATGGCTGTCAAGTCATGTCTGCAAACTTTGTTTGCCCATTTTCTGTGAGCTTCTCAATTTTGTCCTCTCTTCAGGGAACTACAGCAACATGTATTTCTAATAGGCATTTAGCAAATAAAAGTCTGTTTCTACAACTATTAAACAAAAGAAAAGTTGAATATATTTTCACTTATTTAAAAAATACCCCAAAGGAGCAGCTAAGATTCATAAATCTTCTTGTACAGCCAAGGTAACTGCTCACTGGTGGTCTAAACTCTGGATTCTAATACAACTTGTGTGTATACATATACTTTGTCTATGATGGAGTGTGGAGATCATGAACAAAACCTCAGAGTTAAAAGGAAAATTTCCTAACATCAGGAACTGGCCCAAAGGCTACTGTGTAACTAGGTTAAGTACTTAATACTCAAAACTGAGTTATGACAGTTTCTAAGCGTTTCTCTGTGATGTCTGCTTGTTCGATCTAAAAGACTTAGAAGGGATCTGTTTGCAGGAATGTCTTACAGAACGAGTGTGCAGTGCTTCACGTGTGCTGAAAACTTCCTGCTTCAAAGAAGTCAGCTGATACTTGGATAACTTCAGAGCTCTCTAAGTACCTTCAGGTTCTCTGTTTGCCCAAAGCCAATACCAGTTCTCTCCAACCCCCCCCCCC